>JAMZEH010000055.1:26865000-26887500 GCA_024699665.1 Ostrea denselamellosa | reverse complement strand
ATAGAAAACGCAATGTGTAATTTATATATTTATCTCGTATGCTATTTAAAGCAATATAACAATTGTTATTTTGGGGTCCCTAAAATTTAATCGAAAATTTTGTAAACATCTACCTTCTAATACCTGATTTTATCGATTAAACTTTTGACATGTTGTATTATTTGCATTAAATGTAAAAATTGATCGACAGTTGAAATTAAGTCTTCCCGTACCTTAATTTTTCCGACATTATTATAATAATAATAATAATATATGCATTTATATAGCGCCCTATATAAAAATAAATTTACCCTAAGGCGCTGAACATGATAAAAATTATATCACATGACCACATTAACAAAAAGCCTGTGATACAGTAAACATGGTAAGAATTAAAACGCTTCAATTCAAATTACACAATTTTACAGACACTAGAATACAAATGAAAGTAATATTAACAACAAAAGATTCAGAAGGACACCAAGATGACCGAAGGTGAAAAATACATGAAATAAAATTGATATACGTCTGGGTAAAATGATTAAACACTGTATGCTAATTTAAAAAAATACTTATAATTATTTCCGTATGCAATGACCTAAAGTTGAACTCATTCGGCAAAATCAAATGCACAAGCGCAATATTTCCGGTAAGCACGAAAGATGTCTGACACGAAAGGTTCGAAGCGAGGAGAAAGCCGACTTTGACTGATTCGGGACGAAAAAGTCGACGAACGGAAATAAATGCAAAGAATAATAAGAATAGAATTTACATTGGTACCAATCGTTAACAATGCCAAAATAATGATGGTAACTAGAATTTTATCTCACCTCGCCGTCCATATTTTAATGACCCGGATACAACCCGATCCACCCCGATCAGCATCAGAATCATTCGTGTCAACATCGGTTATCTTCGGGATTGTCGCCGACGATTAATCAGCTGCCGTTGTTAGGGTCAAACGGAATGTCGAGGAATATATTTTTCATCACGTAAAGGTGTGTAAACGATGCATAAGAGAGGAAATTCGATGCAGTTCTTTTTTTTTCAATCATATCAACGTTCATTTAGCCTCTTTTAATGCCACTATAAAAAAATGCAATTTTGGCAGCTTATATTGCTTTAAGTTAACAGTGACATATAGGTCCGATGGGCCGGGTGTTTACTGAATGAACATGTATTATTGTACGATTTTGACGACTCATGTTACTATAATAAATTATTTATTTCCTTACTTATACAAACTGTTTTCTTTACAGTCCGTGTCTCGGACAAGTGGTGGGGGTTATATTTCAATACTGGAAAATGACTCCAAATATATACACAATGTGCAATCCATATCTCGGTCCGCTAGAAGGGACCATATTTCAGCATTGAAAAAAGACCCCATATCATACAAAGGGTATTTGACAGTGCATTTTAAGCATTTACATATGTATGTAACTGCCGCTAAAACAATGACCCCATTACTGATTAAATTTCAACTTTGATCACTTTTCAACAACCGTTTTTGATCAACATTTAACGTTAAAGTTTAATCGAGGTTAACTTTTAAAAAGGTCGTTTTTCAGTGGGGTCACAATTTGATATTACACCGGCGTGGAGCGTTGTTTTTTCATGTTTTATTAATATTGAAATTTATTTCTTAAACATATCATGCTTTAGCCTAATTTAGGTGCGAATCCATAGGACATTTGGCCACTTACAACACTTATTTAATCACTTATCATTTGTACAAATTATGTGTACTTTGACCAGTTTGACTAGATATTTATAATGCATTATATTATGCAGGGCTTAGCTCTTTAATTACGTGTGCTTATTACACGAACAACACTCCAATATGTGTGCTACTCCAAGTTTGTCTCGAGGGCTCGTAGCTGTTGCTGTTAAGTAGAGTTGATATGCAAGATAAAAGAAAAAAATAATGCATATATATTTCAGATTGTGTTAGTAAATACAAAGGTAGAAGCATGACTTTGCTTCCGAAGTACTAGAATCAGATTTGCGTTGGTGCAAATTAAACTAAACTGTTTCATAATCTGATTGGCTTGGCTCAATATTTTGCTAGGATTGGCATCAAAATATCTTGTTTTGTAGCTACATCTTAATCAACTTGCATAATGTTTCTAAGTACTAATGAACCAAACAAGTTTTGTTGAAGATTCAAAGAACAATAGCTTCTTCTCCCTTTTGGGTCGAGCGGATCACTTGTTATCGTTAGGAAAGAACTGTTGCAAGATCTATGCATGCCAATTTATTTCATTCACATGCGCATATATATATATATATATATATATATATATATATATATATATATATATTCACACACCGTCAAACCTAAGACGAAAAGTAGGTAGTGATTGCTCCTTCGCCAAACGCTCGGCATTTAGAAGTGAGAATCACGGGTCTTTCGGATATGACCTTAAAAACGGAGGTCCCGTGTCACGGTGGGCGTTGGCACGTTAAAGAACCCTCACTGCTACGGCCTTGAGTGTTAAGCAAAGGTCTAAATTTGTGGTATTTCACCTACAACTGGTGACGTCTCAATATGAGTGAAAAATTCTCGACGGGACGTAAAACAAACAAACAAAACAAAAATATTCACACATAGCGGGTTTCGTTCAGATAGAAAACTAGATGAAATTAAAAACAAACAAACAAAAACTACAAACACCACCACCACCCCAAATAATAATAAATAAAAATTAAAAATAAATCCGAATGGACGACTCTGTGCAATTTTTAGAACTGCTTTGAACTAAATCGGGCTTGATGCTAGAAATTTCCTAAATGTGGCTGTAGGAGACATGATCCCTAGCACTTAACAAACAAGCTATTTTCTGCTACACTCATAACGTCCAAGATTTTGATAGTTGTTTTTTTTTTTTGTTTTTTGTTTTTTTTGGTTGGTTTTTTTTGGGGGGGGGGGTTTGTGGGGTTTTTTTTTTAGTGCATATAACTAAGAATGAATTTCTGAAAAGAGTACTTTGAGAATGATAATAATTTGACCCCTTTTTTCACTTAAAAGCATAAATCGTTAAATGAATAATACTTTGAAGCCAATAATTAGCTTCCGAGTCAACAGATCAGTGTAATTCGCCGACAGACTTTCTAAGCACTTTGGTATGTGACTAAACGTTTTTCTTTGAATTTGCCATTACCTTCTCAATATACATGTACGGTTTTCCTTGTCGATCAAAGAAATGTATTTCTGTTAGTGTATGAATTTAGATTTTGTACAAGGAAAAGCACTTCTGTTTTCAAAAGCCCTACATTGTAATAGAGCTACTTTAGAATGTGGAAATGGTTCATTCAGAATCGGAATTAGACACGTGACATAAAATTGATGATACAAAACAAATGTTAATCGTTGGTAATGTATATTTCCTATTGTATTTTCCGTTTTAAAGAAATAGAGGTTTCCTGTCTTATAAATGCCCTTTCACAAGAAACGTCAATTGCAAATACAGAAAACTGATATCAGCTCTTGATTCATCGTGCATTAAGTAATCTAAATGTGCATGTATCTCGGAAACAATTTTTTAGACATTTGTTTTTAAGATATACATTTTGTATCATATAGTTACGAATTTTGACACTGTATAAAGTTCACATGATAAATTAGCTATGGGGCACTGACGCCAGAAAACACATGCTCATTGGCTATTCTTCAAGGTCCAGACCTTTTTAGTAACATTTTGTTATGATACAACAGTTATCGAATGTTGGATTTGGGTAATAATTATTTCGTCAGCTTAGACAAGAGAAATGATGACCTCGGGCTAAAGCTGCAGGCAATAGGTTTTGTCAGTCCCTTGCTGGGAACTTTTATTAGAGATGATAAAATGATTACTGTAAATCAACTTTTCTTCGCTTGCGAGAAATTTTCGCTATGTTCGCGAGAATCTCGTCGTAGCATTTCTCGCTGCAGTACAAGTCCTTTAATAACTGTCGTACTTGTTAGAGATTATTTTGCTTGGAAAAAGTTTATCATTGGCTAATCGCAAAACAAATTCATCGAGAATAAAAGTTACTCTACATTATTACCCTTATTCCAACTCGATAAACGTTTTTATGAAGTGCACTGATGCACGCATTTGACGTCATGAGTAGCATAAGCCGATGATTGTAATATTTTGATGTCTTTTGTAACATGAATTGTTCATTGAATCGGTTCAATGTTTGATTTTTCACAACGTTGGTTAATTGTTTGTTTGTTATTTTTCACTCATATTGAGACGTCACCAGCTGTAGATGAAGTATCACAAATTTATACCATGTTTAGCGCTCAGGGTTCTTTGAACGTGCCAACGCTTGCCGCGGCGATACGGGACCTCTGTTTTTAAAGGAGCATGGACACAATTTGAACTGAAAATTTTCCTGTAATTTTTAGTTTACAATGCTTGATTAAGATATTTTTTAAGATCAACCAAAATTTGAATGTCAGTTGTTGAGTCACAAGTGAGATCCAACACTCACAATTCTCTGCTCGTGTCATGTTTTTGTTTACAAATAGATTGCTTAATAGAAAATATTATGTTTAAAACACTAGAAACTGTTTATATATGCTCAGAATTAACTTGTACATTGAAAAAAAAAAACCTACTTTAAACGAAACTTTACCGGTTATTTAATCATAAGTTTTGCTTACATTGTCTAAATAACCACAATCTTTAATGGCAGCCATGACAATGACAGACATGTGAACAGGGGCATTGTCGTGGTGGAACAACACACCTTTACTGAGTTTTCCAAGGCGCTTGAGTTTAATATTTTCCTGTATAAACTGCCTCAGATTTGATGATTGTTTGTCTCTTTTGGAGATAACCTATCATCAGAATATCATCAGCATCCCAGAAAAGTGCAGCCATAACCTTTCCAGATGGTAGAACAGTTTTTGCCTTCTGTGGCGGAGTGAGTCAGGGTGCTTTCATTGTTTAGACTTGTTTGGCCTCTGGGGTGATATGGGAGACCCACGTTTAGTACATAGTAACAAATCTCTGAAGAAAGTTTGCAGGATCTACCCCTAAAAGGTTTAGATTAGCACGCGACAAAGTGCGCCTAGTGTGCCTCTGATGAATTATCAGATGTCTTGTTACCCAACGGGCTGAAAGCTTTCTCATTGCAAGATCCTTTGTCAGAATGCAATGTACTCTATCCTTTCAAATGCCAACTGTACTGACTATATAGTTTTCTGTAACTCGCCTATCAGTCATAACAATATCACGGAATTTATTGACCATTATAAACTTTTCTTATGCAAATACTGGATCATTGCTCTTTCACTGATTTTGTCCATTTTGCAAACGTCACTTTCCTTGTTTACTTTAGAGTGCTACCCCGTCGAAATAAACTGACCAAATCCACCAGTCTTCGGTTACAAAACCTTAAATAGTAGGGGTGGAAAAGGACATCGATGCTAACCGCCTTCATTACAAGGCTCACAACATATCAATCAGCCCTCGTGAGCCGGGGATTACAATATTTTGACATCTAGTGTAATACAAGCCGGTAATCAAAACATTTTGATGTCTTATGTACCTGTTGCGGTAGCTTAATGGTAGAGCGTTCTCTTCGTAACCGGGAGGTCTTAAGTTTGAGATCCGCTCGTGTCATGGCCGCGTCACACCCAAGACGTAAACATAAGGAAGTGATTGCTCCTAGCCAAACTCTCGATATCTAGAAGTGAGAATCACGGGTCTTTCGGATATTACCTTAAAAACGGATATCTCGTGCTGTGGCAGACGTTGGCACGTTAAAGAACCTTCAGTGTTACGGCGTTAAGCGCTAAGCATAGTTCTAAATTGGTGGTACTTCACCTTCAACTGGTGACATCTCAATATGAGTGAAAAAGTCTTAACAGGACGTAAAACAAACAAACAATTAACCAACGTTTTGTGCAACTTAAAACCGGGAATTGACACGTTTTGATGATTGTTTAACATAAACAAGTAAATAAAATATTTTGACATCTTGTCCAACATAATCCGCTAAATAAAATATTTTGACATCTTGTTTAGTATCAACCAGTACATAAAACATTTTGACATCTTGTTTAGTATCAACCAGTACATAAAACATTTTGACATCTTGTTTAGTATCAACCAGTACATAAAACATTTTGACGTTCAGAGTAACATAAACCAACAAATAAGATAGTTTGACGTCAGGAAACTGGTAATTTAAACATTGTAAAGATATATGTTACACCATACCGGTATAGATCCTATTTTTGCTATGTACAACATGAAGTAAATCGGTAATACATTTTGATGTCATGTGCACCAACATTACTGGGTCCTAATTTGTACATATTGTGAAGCAATGGAATTATCCAAGGGTAAGCTACATCGTGAATTTCCAACTGCCTTCTAAAAATGTCAGATACCTACGATTATCAGTCATTTAAACCACTTAAGAGTATGTGCATTTTAGCGTAGTACCACTTAAATACAGACCTGTTTCCAAAGTGTTTGGAATAGGGAAATATTTTCGACACAATGAAAAACAGAGATTCTTTCTTGGAATACGGTGTGGGCATACTTCCAATTTTGAAGCACTTCAATACAGGTCCCCTCTGATTAGAATAACACGGAAGTATTATTGAGAAAATATTTCTAGGAACATAAACATTTCCTCGTCCGTCCATTTTATAACCTAGTGGCATTTACCGACTGCTCTAAAAGTTTACAGGATATCGATATGAATTTATTGGGCTCTCAGTTTGATTTTCGGTGTCTATGATTGATATCAATAAATGAATTTGATTCCGTATCTCTCTCTCTCTCTCTCTCTCTCTCTCTCTCTCATATCGATCTAAAACAAATTTGAGACATTTTATTTTATCACTGTTTGGATTTCTAATTGCAGTATCAATTAATTTGCTATTTGTAAAGGAATCACACTTCAGCTCCGTATTCCATATCTATCCTTAATAAAAACGGTATGAGATAAAATCTATGGTTTTCAGCCATGCTTGTTTTGACATGTCGCTCTCTGTCTGTGGAGGGACTGCGTAAGTATGCCCACCACAACAAAATTATATATTCTTAACTGTATATATAAATGGACAATTACATCACTAGGATTATGGTCGTGTAAATGTTAAGAGCAGATGAGATTATATGGAATACTTCACAGTGGCTACATAATTTATCCCCCCCCCCAAAAAAAATGTATGCTATATGTTGGAGTAGACAGTGTAAGAGAGGAGGGGGTGGTGAGGAAAGGGGCGAAGTCGATCCCTCTATTCACTATCACTTATAGTATAACAGAGGCTTTCCATAAGATTTTGCGAAAGCTTGTCAAGTACTGAAACAAACAAACATAATTAAAATTTCAAAATTCATAGGACTAACGGAAATAAAATCTTAAAATACTTGATATTTTAAAATTCAACCCTACTTTACCCAGTATTACCAATTAAAAATAGGGGAATTCTCATTGTGTATATCAGGTAAGAAATTGTCATTTTACAATACAATGTATTCTAACATACAGTCGCCGCGAGCCCAATATCTCGATTGAGTAAATCCCTAGTTTAAATCGGTGAGATCTGCACAGATCTAGTCTAGGGAGAGAATAAAAATATAGTTGTGCTGCTATTTCCAAAGGCATATCTAGTATAATGAATGAACACATCTCTGGAATTTAGAAAGATTCACCTTCGTGTAATCTTAATTTGATAAAACAAAATCATTATGCACGATAAAAAGGTGAAGATAATGAACAGTGATCAATCTCAAAACTCCTGTAAAGACTAAAAATCAGGAATTGGGCAAACACGGACCCCTGGACACATCAGAGGTGGGATCGGGTGCCCAGGAGGAGTAAGCATCCCATATTCACTAGTCATACCAGCCATGAGCCCTTTATCTTGACCAAGTGATGCTTTAAATCTCCACAAACTCCTTTTGATGGAAATGTAATTGTAGAACATGACAATAATTAATCATAAGAAATGTATTCTGAATATGAAACTCCTGTCATTGAAAGGCCATACATGTACATACATCAAGCTTAATTAGATGTGAAATGAAGTTTAGGGAGAAACAAAATCTGTACACCTTATGCATAACTTTGTAATGGAGAGGTACTAGAATTAAGGTCATTTGGCCAAGATCAAGGTCACTGGCACGTATTTAGCAGGGACATAAATTTGGAAACTTTAGAATACATAGTTTTTATTCGAACATCAGTAAAACGATTAATGATGTCCTCGAAAACATTAGCTACTTTTTACGGTAAGATTTTGATTTGGCCACAACGTACACTTAAAGCACTGGGAATGTGGTTAGATATTAAAAGTATAATTAGTAAATATGCAGTGAATTGAAGGTGCCCTATGAAAAGTGTCACAACGAAAGATAGAGGAAGTTCTGATATCATGCAGATACCTTCGTTATATATATATATATATATATATATATATATATATATATATATGTGTGTGTGTGTGTGTGTGTGTGTGTGTGTGTGTTCAGAAGAAAATGCAAAACTTATCCTTATTTGCAAAAATCAGCTTCAAACATAAGCTCAGAAGAGATGCGCTTTATACGCATTCAAAGTCTGATGAGTGAGTTTAGAATGAAGACATTTGTTGCACGTGTGTCAATTTTGTGGTTAGTACGATAATCATGTAACTTCATCTGACCCCGGACGCACGAAATATATAAAACTTTGCAGCAGTATGTATGAGCATTGTATAGTGGATGGTATCACGTCTGTGTCGTATATACCTATCGTAATGTGAAAAAGAAGTACTACAAAACTTCCACAAGAAACAAATTTCCTTTTCAATATTAGATATACAATAACCCAACAGCGCAGTCTCTGCATGAATTGACCACTTCAAGTCACTTGGAAATCTTTAGTCGCCTGCTATGTGACGTCATCAAAGGCGGGAAATCTAGCCAGTATAGTGCTTATCTTGTTTATTCATGTTGAAACTAAGTTTTATAAAATTTTAGTCACACAAGTAAGAAAGTGTTTGGTACTTGAAAAGTATTTATCTCGATAAGTTACGCTCTCATCCGGCCTCTCGAACCTGTTTCCTGCCCTGTATGTTTCGCCGTGATAAGTATCCAACTTCCTGTTTCTGAAATATACACTTGTCGCCGCAGAAATATGACAAGCCTCTAGCCTCGTTTTAAATTCATAACACTATATTATGTATATGAGTTATCACTTTAAGGGTTGAGTTTTTCAAATTGCTTCCTTCTGGTGTTCAATACTTTTTATGTCTCGAAAATGGTAAGTACTCTTTACGTTCTGCATCTTACAATTGTATCGCTACTATTCGGATGCCGAGTATAATTATAACGTAACACTACTTCATGCAATGTTTCACCGACATGAACGATTTCCTATGAGCGGGGAAATGGAAATTAAAGAGGAAAGAATCTTTAGGAAATAGGGGAGTACAACATCTCCGTTTAGAACGGACGATAAGGATATCCTATATTACAGACAGGTATTCCGGTCATATAAAATGAGCTATTTCATTACATAGTTCAAGTTCATTTTTCAGCAGTCAAGCATGTATTAAATGCATTTGGTGAAATTTATTTTCATTGACAGGAAAACCATCAAGAAGACAATGAAACTTCGCTACTTCCCCCTCGTTCTCGTTCCGCAGAACAAGAAAGGTCGAGTCCAGAAACTAACATAGACTCCCATCAGTGTTCCTCTGTCCCCGCGTATTTTCCCCACACAGAGCACAGCGAACAAAGAGATCCCGTAGAATCATGCCAGCAACAACCCCAGGTTTCACCTATACCAGCTCTTGTCTCGGAAAAGCAAAGCTCTCCAGTGGACACGACCGAAGATACAACCTCTCAGATACAACAGGCAGAGGGGTTTTCCCAACGCCCTCAGATTCCACCACTAATACCCACGGAATCTCTACATCGGAATGAAAATCAAAGGTCCATGGCTGATTCCACTACGACCCCAACATCAAATCATGATGGGAGGCCTACAAGTGCTGTTGGCATCACAAACAGACGGGAAGCTCATCAGATAAGCACTAATCCAATAGTTGGCGGCGTGGATAACTTAGTGACACAGACTGTGCCCCTTCCCATCCCAAGTACAATAGGAAACATATCCACCACTGTTACAGAAAGTGCAAACCTAGAGGAATTTTCCAATCGCTCCATTAAAAGTGAACCAGGAGTAGCATCAGAACCCACTTGTTCAATATGGGGAACATCAAACTACCAGACGGCCAGCATTGATTCTACAGAACTAGCCAACATGCAGCAGTATCTTCAGTACCCAGCTTACAACAGATTTGACCCTTCAGGACAACAGAACTTTGATAGTGCCGCTAGATGCTCTAGTCAAGATGGAGTGGCCACAAATAGTGCAGAGGACCCAATGTTGCCCCGTGATGTTGGTGCCGACATGGACGATATTAGTAACCCATTCTACACAGTTCCTACGTACCCAAACATGTTCATCAACCAGCAACCAGCTTATTCGGCTGTTCCATACGGAGACACTTCCCAAAAACATGTGCAGGGCACACAATTACCTTCATACTTCGAAAATGTGAAAAAAGCCTGTGATGTAACCTCAAAGGGCCTCAATGAAGACCATGTGTCGTCATGTAGACCCAAATCGGAACATGACACAGATGGAATTAATATTCAGCCCAAGAAAGTGATAGTTCCGGCAGGTGAGAAGCATGAAAATATTGGTAATATAGTTGTATTAAAAAAAACTGTCAACCGTTTCAGATGCATATATGTAACCCATAACACAACTTTATTACAAACTTTCAGGTTTTTTCTTCTTCAGATATGAAGCATGATATGATGAACATCATGATGGCATGTGCATTGTGTTAAACTGTATTCATCGGTCTCCAGGTCCATTAATCTTAATTTGACTGTCTCTCTGGGTCCGTTGGACTGCATGTAATTCTTAAGAAATAACTTTCATTTCTGAAAATACAAGCTGTAACGTAGTATGTAAAAACTAACATACTCATGAAGTATGCCAGCGTGAAGCGTCGCAGTTCATACTCTTATGTATTTTCAATAATGAAATTTATTTGATTTATCTATCTATCTATCTATCTACCTGTCTATCATTCTATCTATCTATCTATCTATCTATCTATCTATCTATCTATATATATATATATATATATATATATATATATATATTCTGCTTTTATATCTGTCAGGAATCCAGCCGCTAAACTAGATGTACTACTTTTATCAAGATTCATACGCGCATTTTTCACAACATGAGGAAAGGTTATCAAAAGATATCAAAGACGAAAAACATTGGAGATGTAAATATTAGAAAATGGTGTCAGATGCATGTAAAGTTTATGTCTCGTCAAATCTATGTTATGAAAGTTTTGTATTTAAAATTCCATATTATGAAATTGTATAACTGGATCTTTTATCTGAAAACAACTGTTGAAACCAGTGACAGGGCAATGTGTCATACACGGAATGTTATTCAAACAGAATAAAAGTGCGCATGTACACATAGTGCAGTTGTAGGGCGCGTTATAATGAAACATTATGCTTCATGATTTAATTATAGATACACGTTTGTAAATTTATATAACGTGATGTCTGTTATTGTGTATAATAACTTTGAGAGTAAAATCATACATAGATGAGCAACGTGTAAGGATATACAATAGCTATTTTTGGAAATTTACGCAAGTCTTCATTATATGCTGTTGCATGTGTTTGCATATCAGTTTGAATAAAATTGAACAAAGATGAGCAACATATCAGAATAGCTAGTTCTGCACTCTACACCTTACACAAGTCTTAATCATCTGCCGCTGCGTGGTTCACTATCAGTTAAAAGAAATTTGATTTTTGATCTCTCTGTTAGGGAAATATACACTCTTTTACTATGTTTGATCACAAATGTATCATAAGGTTACGATGCAAGTGGTTATGATGTGTGACGGATTAGCTTAAATTCAAGATAAGCCATCTACATTACTTTGTACCAGAAATGTGCAAATGGGTATCGAGTTCCGGTGGGGGCCAGTTGTTGGGCCTTTGTCACCCCTAGTCTTCGGCTTAGCTCCTCGGCAATTTCGTACTTTCAAGCACCGGTTTCTTTACATTTGTAGGTCAAAATTAAGGTCACTTTCCTCAAGTTTGATTGTAAACGGAGATGGCTAATATTTTATTTTTGTTCTTGTTGTTTAACAAACGCATTTAATATTTTCTACCATCATGATTCGTAAAATATCAAAATAGTTTGAAATAAATAAAATCTGCTAATTTTAGAATTAGAAATGACATTTTAGATAATTTCAAATCATTTAAAGTATGACAGAAGAAATTTGGATGATTGATGACTCAGTTTCAATCACTTTAAGGTCAAATAGGGTGGCGGGGACATTTTTACTTTAATCTTTTTTGGTATGTAAAATTTTCTGATATGATCAAGTTATACATGCAGAATTTGATTAAATTAATATCTATTGACGATTAATATTTTACAGTTAGTGAATTTTCACAGTCCGTTTCAGAACTTTCAAACTCCCTTGCATCTATATGCTTTTTCATCATTCACATAGCCCTGGAATTAAGATGTTTTTCGAAAAAGAAATTTTGCTATCTCAGGATATTATAATAGCACCATCAAAATGAAATATACCCAGAATAACACCATAAAATTAATTAAATATATTTACTCACATAACACCATAAAATGAATGAAATATATCCAATGATTGAATGATTGTATATTGTTTAACGTCCCGCTAGAGAATCTTTCATTCATATGGAGACGTCACTATTGCCGGTGAAGAGCTGTAAAATTTAAGCCTATGCTCGGCGCTACGGCTTTTGATCAGGGAGGGATCTTTATTGTACTACACCTGTTGAGACACGGGACCTCGGGCGGTTTTTTTTGTTGTTGTTGTTCTTTTGTTTTTGTTGTTGTTGTTGTTGTTGTTTTTTGGGTTTTTTTGTTTTGTTTTTTTTGGGATTGACCCATTTAGTCGCCTCTTACAATAAGCAAATATACCCAAAATAATGCCATTAAAATAAATAAAAATAACACCATAAAATGATTGAAATATATCCAAAATAACATCATAAAATAAATGAAATATACCCAAAATAACATCATAAAATAAATGAAATATACCTAAAACAACTCCATAAAATGAATAAAGTATACCCAAAATAACACCCTTAAATGATTGAAATATACCCATAATACAACATAAAATGAATGAAATATGCCCAAAATAGCATTATAAAAGGAATGAGATATACTTAAAATAATACTATAAAATGATTGTAAAATAACACATAAAATGAATGAAAAATACCCATAATACACCATAAAATGAATGAAATATACCCATAATACACCATAAAATGAATGAAATATACCCATAATACACCATAAAATGAATGAGATATACCCATAATGCATAAAATGAATGAAATATACCCATAATACACCATAAAATTAATGAAATATACCCATAATACACCATAAAATTAATGAAATATACCCATAATACACCATAAAAGTAATGAAATATACCCATAATACACCATAAAATGAATGAAATATATCCATAATACACCATAAAATGAATGAAATATACCCATAATACACCATAAAATGAATGAAATATACCCATAATGCATAAAATTAATGAAATATACCAAAGAATTTTCTTTCTTACGATTTTACACGTCATCTTGGCTATAGACGAAATTTATATTTATCATAACGGCGTCACCGTTGGTAAAGTGTTATGTTTTTCAATACTATACCATTGTGCATGTAAAATATCGGAAATTACTATTGATGATATGCTTCTACAATCTTCGGAGATTTGGCTCTCTCTCTCTCTCTCTCTCTCTCTCTCTCTCTCTCTCTCTCTCATCTTGATTTGATCGTAAATGTAGATTTGGACACACGCACACGGATGTATCGCTCTAGTAATTTTCTCATGAATCTTTCACATCTCGCGACTTTATATTATAGTGACGCAAATCAGCTAAATCCAAAATATTGGTTAATTAATTTAGAATTTGCCTCTGAAATCATTCATGTGTTTGAAATAGAGAAATTGAAAATCAAAGCAAATAATAATGATGATGATAATGATAATAATAATAATAATAATAATAGTAATAGTAATAATCAAATAAAAACAATAAATAAAAAAGGGAAATAAACAAAGAAAGAAACGTACTTCATACATATATACGTACGTATATATATATATATATATATATATATATATATATATATATATATATATATATATAAGATTAAATCATAAAAACTTCTAACTTTTAAATAAAATCGTAAAGGCAGTAATATTAGTTGTCATTTTGTAGTCGGAAGTTTTTATTGTAAACTTGTCATTTACTATTTTCATCGCATAAGAAAAATCTGGTTTATAAGCTTTTATTATTAATTTTTGTGTTCGAAAACCTTTTCAAAGGCTCTGAGTAAAACAATATTTCATCACTGTCTTCCCTTAAAAAACAAAACTATATATTTAATAGAACTAAAATATTTATTGTGCTAAAATCTTCAACTTAGTTTGGATTATATTTATGATTATGGTTAAAGTTACATAAAAACTATCATAATTGCACACTTTTACAACAAAATAACATTTTCAGATTTAGAGCTTTAAATGAACGAGGTTAGTTGTTTTGATATGTACACATAATGAAAGCTGTGTTTGGAAACAACGCGGAAGAAATAGGTTTGTCGTGAGTATTTGAAAATGGCAGACTGACGGATTTCCTGTTCTGAACAGGAAACAGGTTTTTCATGTTTTGTGTTTGTCCTGTAATGTCTTTAAACGTTGGATTTATTTTGTTATTTATTCATCTTTTTTATTTTGCAGTTTTGCTTTGTGTTTGTTTGTTGGTTTTTGTTTGTTTGGGGGGGGGGGGGGGGGGGGTGGGGTGTTGTGTTGTTTTTTGTTTTGTTCCGAGTTTTGTTTTGTTTTTTGTTTCTTTTTGTTTTTTTGTTTTGTTTTGTTTTTTGTTGTTTTGTTGGGTTTTTTTTTTTGTTTTCTTTCTTGTTTTTTTTTTTTTTGCTTTTGTTTGTTGTTTTTTTTTTTTTTTTTTTTTTTTGAATATCTTTTTTCTCTATTTATGTATCTATCTTATTTTTTATTTGTTTCTTTGTTTGTTTCTCCCAACATTTAGGAAGCGATTTCTAGTCATTATCAGGGGTTGCATGGGTGCTCCTCACTTGATCTGTTCACATGATGTTATACATGATGTTTTATGAAACTGGTGTATCATAAATGCCAAAATTATTTTACAGAGGTGTCTTTGAAAGAAAAAGAAATAACTAAATGTATGTAAAATCTTAAAGTTCTAATGGATTCGAACCTGCGATTTATGTCGTCGGTTTCCATTACATAGATGTATGTTTTGTGATATATATCCGAAATATGTTTTGTTGAGTTAATAGCACAGGCATGACCACAGCATTTGTCATGATTGTCAGGTTAAAATCGGATTGTTAGATATCATTGCTGTAGTCTATGACTTTTTATTTTAATTTTAGAGAATTTTTAAAGTTGTACCAATACTAATCGACAATGATTGTACAAAATCAAAAATCAATCCGGAGCTCATTGCGCTTTTTTTTTTTGTTTTTTTTTTTTTGGTCTTGTTTAACCGACGAATATCTCGGTTGTTTAACTCTATATGGACAGCTAGGCAGCTGCCAATTTGCGCACGAAGAATTACAATATAGAGGTCGCGTGTCAGTCTAAACACCAAAGGTGGCGAGACTCTCCGCGAAAAGTCCGTGTCTAGGTGTGATTTGATTAGCTCTAATACACCTATTTTACTTGTTCACAGTTTTTATTTTCCTTTTCGAGCTTGAAAATTACCGTTTTAAGGATGTCCTACTGAGCGAATTAATGAACGGCTTGTGCCACACGTGAGCTGTCATACTGTCCATTGCATGGGGATGAAAATATCACCCATTTATCTTAGTTTCCTTTTTTATAACAACAATACTTTGCTTTTTTATTTTTAAGAGAAAATTGATGCATACTAGACTTTGAAATTGATTGATTTTAATATGAGTAGTTCAGTTAATACAGGATCTGTCCATTATTCTTTCCTTTTAACTTTGGTTAATATCAACTAAAAATAGAACTCTGAATATATAAACATATATAATAAAAATATCATAAAGCCGAGGATATACTCAATCGGCTTTGTGATATTTTTATACTTCTACTTGTGTAGATTTTTTTTTGGAAAAAAAAAAAAAAAAAAAATATATATATATATATATATATGTGTGTGTGTGTGTGTGTGTGTGTGTGTGTGTGTGTGTGTGTGTGTGTGTGTAAATGTGTATGCATGTACTTAAATTTCCTGATGCCCTTGCTAAGTAGTAAGGGAATTTAAAATTACACATATGCTATTGACATAACGGTGAAAAACGTCTTCGTTTTTCCCCCCATAGATCCCCAGACCTGGTCGGAGGGGGACGTACACCAGTGGCTGGAATGGGCCCGGAATGAGTACAAACTCAGGGACTTGGATGTTATTCGTTACCAGCATATTGACGGTCGACATCTTTGTAACATGACTAAAGACCAGTTTTCCCATCTCTTTGGTCCACTTAACGCTGAAAGTCTCTTCACGCACCTCAACTTTCTCAGACATGGTATATAATTTTTCACATGTTTTTTGTTATTCGATAGATTGTTTATTGCAAAATATATGTGTGCCATCTGTCTGTCTCACAATGTCACCCTCTTGTGATTAAGATGAGGAAGAATAACGAGCCAATCAAAAATTTTCCTTAATACAAAATGCAGGATATGTTTTATAAAATTGTGGTGTTGAAAATTTAACAATTTGGCTCATGTAGCTGGATGTCTGTATGGTGACGTCATAATTTAATACAAATGTTTCCTTGGAATCTTTTGTAGGTACAGCACAGGTTACCTCCCCTACATGCATCGGCCCCTCCGTAGCTTCCTATGTTCATGGATCCGGTGGGTCCATCAAACAGAACGCAGGTAAGTTTCTGGCTAGATGACAAGAATGATATCACTTAATTCAAGAGGGTCAGCTGAAGATAACGGATGACAAACGAATTTGGAACAAAACCGGCCAAAATGCGAATATGATTGCAAATTGCGAAACAATATGTTCCCAAGCGTTTTCTCGTTCAATTTTGCAAATTATGACCTTGATGGATGGCCTTGACCAATCATATCGCAACGACTTTGACTTTTCGATTCAACAGATAATGGAGTCTCTGATATTTTAGATATAAAATTATGATCAAGGTCGAAATTGAAAAAAAAAATAAAGAGTTAAAATGGCAAACAGCCTATAAATAACTCTGATGCCGAGGACATAAAAATTTCGTAGGATTTTTCCTATACGAGTGTCATTGTTTCATATTTCGTGGTTTTCATCCAAATGTTAAAAGTAAGGTGGCTCACTACACCTTGAAAAAGTTTTTTAACGAAGTTCCGAAATTGTTTTTATAATTATGAAAGATACGATGATATGTAAGAAAAGCATATGCCAGAAGGGCAGAAAATTTGCAGTTTTCGATTTTCAAAAAAAAATTTTTTTCAATAAATATGAACAAAAGACTCTGCCGGATCTGCGGTGCAGTAACTCTACTCTTTATCCACTGAGCTGCATGTACGACGATAAATAAACAGATCGATCCATCCAGCTAAGTTCATAAAACATTTAAATCGCCATCTTGTGGTGTGGTATCACATAAAGTATAAGTCTTGGTGTAATGAGCTACCTTAAAACAAAACGAATGTCAACTATGCAAACAGTATTTGGAAAACAAGAGTTATGTCCCCTTACTTGGTAAAAGCATTAGATTATAATTTTTACTGATAGTTATTATAGATTAGAAAGGATAGATTACATACAATGAGCAATAAAATGTATCCACATGCACTCGGTTTTTGAACATACAATGCCCACTTGAGGAGTCTTAACATAAACCATCACACGTCAAGGAGTATTTCTCAAGTTCTGAAGTGTTGGCTAAACAAATGAAAGACTCTCAGATCAAAGAAATAGTAGCAGGTTACGGTCTCTTAATTTACTGAGCTAATTTATTGTCAGAATTTGGTGAGTTTGCATTTCGGCTGATCCCGGACAATCGGATTATCGCTCCTGCATCTGCGAGATCACACGGTTAAGTGCATAAAAGTGAACATTACTAGTTAAAACCAATATCAAACAACTGTAAACAAGTTGAGAAAAAAAAAATGTGAGACATTGTTGTGTGATTATTTATTTCGTCTCTGTATTCAGTCACGTTATATTTGTTTATTTTTAACCCGGTCTTATTGACTTTCCCAGATTTTTCGGTTTTGTGACCAAATTTGTCCGGGCGTTACTCGGTGGTAGTGAATAATGTTGTTACAATTTACTTTCATGAAGGTGGCTAATTTTGTGTACAGAGGGATCACAACTTTACCCATACTCTACAATCGTCTTGGTTTGTTGACGGGCTTTGAAGTTTTCCGTCTCACCATTGCACCGGAAATAATCCGAACGCCACTCTTTCGCGCTGTTGGAATTTTACGTTCTCGGCAAACACCAATCATTTACCTTAGGAAATTTGGAATAAAAGTTCATTTCTCTTTTACTGACATTCGGGATTTAAGATGCAAGATACGTTGTGATATTGTTATTTAACTTTTATTCTTGGTAAAGTTACGATTGTGTTGTCGGAAGTGTATAGACACTGGTGTCAAATAAAAACTGATCGCTTCAAAAAATACTTTCAATATCGGGGGGGATCGCTGTCTGTGATAACAAAATCATAAACGGAAAAGTGTAGAATTTCGTTAATATCTTTTATTTTTATTTTCAATCCAAAATTTCGTTTTCCTCTATACATTTTTTCATCCTTTGTTCAGGGGTCACTTTCCATTAACAGACATTAATATCTGATCCATGTTAGCGGTTAGTTTCTCTTTTAGCTTCGCTGAATATGAAAGATGAATTTCGCCAATTATATTACATCTCTAATTTCAAAATTCGTTATTCCCCATTTAATATGGCTGTGTTGATTGTGTTAGGTGTGTTATACACATTGATTGGACTAGGAATAGATTTTTCTCTTCCTATTGTTTTTGAACACTAAAGTATGGAAAATCGTTGTCCTTTTTCCTCGCGTAACGACTTTGTTCATTTTGTAAAACGAGATAAAAGTGAATGTGATGGAAATTTTGAGTAAATTGACACGGCTTTTAACAATATTTTTCCAAGTTCACTCTGAAGTGTGCACAGCTTCCAACAGCGAGTTAAAATTGAAAAGAAGGGGTTTTAAGTCGAATCTGCCACTTTCTATATAAATGAAAATGTCGATTGCAATAGATTAGACTAATTCTGGACATTACGAGATTTTCATTACCGTCAGTCTTGTAACAAATTAGTCAAAAAAAAAAAAAAAAAAAAATCAAAAAAAAAATTGCCATCTATATGCATGCACTGCGCACACCGAAACTTGTAAATGGAATAAATGATTAAATATTTTTAAATGAAGAGTCTTGCGTAAAAAAGAGAAGTTAAAATCCATATTTACACCAATGAATTATGAGAATTAGTCTTCTTAAATACAAAATCACTTCACGGATAGTTAATAAATAAATCCGTATTTGTTGGGGTGAAAAAAAAAAAAAGAAAAGTATATTATCGGATATCGATGACTGCTGATGACTGAGGATGACGAACACTATCTAAAAAGGCTACTGGGGCACAAATCTGGCGTCTGATTGGCTAAAGCCATCAAAACTTGACAATTCCACTATACAGTCAAATGGTTAGCACCTTTTTCTAATAAAACGATAAGACGCCCCTTCAATTATCGATCGATTTTTTCCTGCGCGAAATATACGAGTACGTCTTGTGACATGCTTAAGAATAAGACGCTGACTGCATGTACAATCTACGAATGAAAAGTGGCTGTACAAATGTGCGAAAAATACTTCATACGTAGTATATTTATAAATGAACGGGAAAACTATACATGATTCACTTATATGTGAGTTATCAGTGCCGATCTTTCAAATTTCTGAGAAAAAAATTCTTGCACATTTATGACTGGACATTTGAGAATACCCACGTCCATGCTGGACGACAGGTTTTATAAACTGTCAATTCGCCATAATTTCAAACACATGGAATATATTCACCCATGTGCTTTGGGTTATTCGCCTTTCATGTTTACAGGTAGGTTTTTTTGTGCCATGAAGCAGAGGTTTGTATAATTTTTAAAAATGGTGTGTGTGCGTGCGTGCGTGCGCGCGCGCGTGTGTGTGTGTGATATTTCTCGCCTATTAGGTTTTGCGTATGACTTATAAAGTTACATATCATAACGATTTATCATTGTATGTATATACAGTCTATAAACTAAATTTCAACCGATGTTCGATATCAATATACTGATAAAGTACTTGTCATTTTCAGATCCAGGTTTCACGAAATCAGCGTGGTCTCCCCAACCCAGCCAATCTTCACAAGGTATGCCCCCTTTTTATTCTCTAATTTGTTTTTGTTTTTTGTTTATTTGTTTGTTGTATTAATTCAGTATCTCTCGAAATAACGTACAACCGATATATAAATTGATAAGAAAACTGTGACTTTAAAATTTTTTTTTTTATCAGATACATTGCTGGTCTCGTTACTAGTCACGAGACCATATTTAGTGAAAAGTCTGTTTAATATTGCATTGGATACCATAAAATGTTGGTTTTCTTAAGGTCCACGTCAAACACAAATATTGAAATTAATATTTGGTAACATCTAGGCTGCAACATTTATGATTTAAATGCCCATTAAATTTTTTTTATTTCCTAGAAGGCTTACTGTTGTGACCAGTGCCTATTTAAGCCTCATTAGAAAATTACACTGCAAATGAATAAGCGGAAATTGGTCGTATTCTCAAGCCTTTTCGCCACGGAGCATCGTGAATAGAACAATTATTGATTGTTCTATGCATTGAGACGCTTTATAATCGTTGAAAATGCACCTGCAAACTTTATAGAAAAATTTAAGGCAACAAAAATCGTTTATTTGCGGTAGGCAATTTCTGTGGCAACGAAATCACACATCCCTGAAATTTTGGAAATAAAATTCAAAAGCTGTATGAGCAATGAGTGGACAGTGATATTCTACTATAATGTTTGTAGGACTCCGTAACGGTATTAATGCGGCAGCTTTGATTTAGATTCATTCCTCGAAGGGAAACTTTCATACGTTAAGATACAATTATTTCCTCATGTCTAAAGTCTCGAAAGAATGTAACGTTTTACAGTAATAGAGGTTCAGCGTAACGTAAACGAAGAAACGGCAAACTTTGTCCAACAAACGCATGTAGAACGGAAATTATTTCATTCCCTCGGGTGATCAAGCTTTTAACATAAAATTGCAAAAGGCACAAAGCACATGATTTCATTAGCTTCCTATTATTTTGATAAAGAAACCCGTTTTGGCAATTTCAATTGTTTTTGAGGGGAATTTTCTTTCTTTTGTATATATATGCATGTATTTAAAAAAAAAGAAGAAAAAAAAACCCAACGAACCAACCAACAGGCGGAAGTGACTAGTTTTACCAATTTTTACGTTTTTCATGAACTCATGATCAATTGAACAGTGATAGATATTTCACTGTGAATTCTTGATATATTTTTGTATTGTATTGACAGATCCATACACTGTATTAGGACCACTGGTTGGGCGGTTATCCAGCACAGGTATACACGGCTTGTTTATCGTAATATCCCGCTCGTTTCCAGCTTAAAATTTTAATTCATGGTAGAAAATTGGTATAGTAGCTGACATTTTGTACAATTTTCGCTTCCTTGTTGATATGAATGAAAATCTTAATGACAGAGCGTTTTAAAGGTCTCTGTGATTAAGACTAGTACTACGTAAATTGTAGACTGTAAAATACACTCAGAGTCACAATTGATAAATAATTTCCATTACTTTAGCGTATACTGTCAATTCGGAATTACGCTCTTTTGTTTGCAGGAAGTGGGCAAATTCAATTGTGGCAGTTTCTTCTGGAGCTGTTGTCTGACAGACGAAATGGCTCTTGCATCACGTGGGAGGGAAGCAACGGAGAATTTAAACTGGTGGACCCGGATGAAGTGGCCCGCCGATGGGGAGAGAGGAAATCCAAACCCAACATGAACTATGACAAACTCAGCAGAGCATTGCGATATTACTACGACAAAAATATCATGACGAAAGTTCACGGCAAACGCTACGCTTACAAATTTGACTTCGTGGGCCTCACACAGGCTATGCAGCCCTCAACACCTGAAACGAATGCCTACCGATACCAACACGAGATGTTTAGCATGTCGGGATATCCCGCTACCAGACTGAATTATTTACCGCATGCACCGATGCCAACGACTACTACGGGATTTCTTAGCCCTCCAGCTCCTTATTGGTCCACTTCCACCAATAACATTTTCCCTAACACGTTGAATCATGTTATGCC
>JAMZEH010000055.1:26837500-26862500 GCA_024699665.1 Ostrea denselamellosa | reverse complement strand
GAAACTGACTAAGTTATTCTTGAAATATATCTGATTATGTATAGATCGTTAAAAAATAATTACACTTAAGAATTTAAATTTATCATGTAATAGACTTCACATCTGAATAATCGTATTTTTGTAAAAACTCGGAAAACCTACCTGTACATAATGATATAAAAATCTATAAGAACATACATGTATGTATATTAACAATATAACTATTCATGGTCCTGCTGCTATTGATTGTTAATTTTTTTCATACATTGTTATGTCAAACTTTGATCCTCTGTTAAAGCCCCAGGCGACACCCCCCCCCCCCTTCCCTTTCCCAGCCCGGGTCATGATAAAGGGAATTAAATTTGCAGAGCCTGAGGATACTTGTAGATCAGTGTGATTAACCATGACCCTGCTGTTCTTAAGACGAAGATTTAAAAAATTATTTCCCATTTATTACCATGCTTCCATTGTGGCTCCGCTTTACCCTTACAGCTAAGATTGAAGCTGTAAGATTGTAAGTGATTCTGAAATGAAAATAATTTTGTGAATTTTTATGTGTATATATTTAGATTGTTGTTTTGTATATATTTACTTGGCAAAGTATCCATGAAATGGCAGAAATTCTTTACAATTCCAACTGTATTTATAAATACATACAAATAGTGAAACTTCCTAGGTCCCGTATCACGGCTAAATGGGGCGTGTCACAGTAGGCGTTGGCACGTTAAAGAACCCTCACTGCTACGGCCCTGAGTGCTAAGCATAGGTCTAAATTTGTGGTACTTCACCTACAGCTGGTGACGTCTCAATATGAGTGAAAAATTCTCGACGGGACGTAAAACAAGCAAACAATCAAATAGTGAAACTTCCTTTGTAATACGTGATATTATTGGTGGAGCGTGATATTTTATTTTTTCCATATATACATTTGTCGTATTCCTAGGTTACGTTAACAGAAAAAAAAAACCAAAATGGCTGGTTCAAGACAAGCATATAACACCATCTTAACAGCATAAAGATAGGTAGGTCCAGTTGTAAATCGAGAGTCGAGAGTCGAAATTCGTCGTTTTTGTTTTGCTTGAAGGGTATTCTAAAGCATAATTAAAAGCGTATTTATCAAACGATAGATGAAATATCCCACGCTGTACTTTAATGAATTCATTTCTAAATTAAAATAAATTCATACCAAGAATGTGTTGCCAACCTGCTAATTGGTTATTCACAACTGTTTATTAGTAAGTTAAAGATGGCTAATTATCAAACGGAAATCATCCTACGCGACTGCAAGAAGTAACACCAATTTACAAGTGGTTAATACAAACTGTGGAAACTGAATTCTGACGTAGGCCTTCCAAATCAAAATTCTGACGCAGTCCTAATATAGTGCCCACTTTAAGATTGAGTGTTATATAAAAAAAGAGAAAATAGGTTTTGCAGGCATTGCTGCATCAAGTAAATGTTTTACTCTTTACTCTATCTTTACTTTATTGACTGCTGTGAAAGAACAACTTTAAATGTATTCTGCCAAACCATATGTGAGAAATGTTCTAAATCAAATGTAAGTTTGAAAAATTGCAAAGAAGTTTCAGTAGAACTTTCCCCAAATAAATACTCAAAACGCATGACTGTTCAACTCTTTACAAGACCATTATAATTTGATATCCGAGAGCATGTCCTTCGTATGATTAATAAATCGACACAGGCTACTGACTAATAAGTTACTGTTACAGGAGCTTCTCACAGTCTCGTTTAAAGTCAGCATTTCGCAAATTCTATGGTCGTTATAATGATCTAATTTGTAAATACAACCTGTTACTGAGTCAATGCACCAATTTCGAGATACGCCCGAGTTATTTCCCTTTGGAGAACTCTCGTTCATAGTAAGGCGCGAAACAATTTGTTTACACGCGGGAGTGGGACAAATATTCATCACTGCATAAGTGAATGTACTCAATAAGTTTCTCATACGCAGTTTCATCATCCAAATTTGACTGGCATGCAAACTAAGAAAGTGATACTTAAGTATTCAGGGAGTTATTAATACATAGAATTCTTATTTATCACGTCATTTTGTTTGCCATACGTATCATATGCAGGATTCTACTTGCAAATATGACATTGTTTTTATGTTTCAAATTTAATAAAACATTTCTTTCGATAGTATTTTGTATTTAATACATTTGCTTATTTAAATGGAAGCCGTTTTTAATACATTCTATCATCTTCTTCACTGACTATAGTTCCACTCTGTCCCACTTAGACATTCAACGTTTCACTAAATGCACCTCCTACACAGAAGAGCTCTTATCCCGAAACTGGCGTATTGCTGCCAGACGTGTTTTGTATCCATTGTAAGGCTTTACATATTGATCGTGACTACGGATTACTCATTTACCTGATCAAGATAAAAGGCTCACGGCAGGTATAACTGGTCAACTGGGGATGCTTACTCCTCCCAGAAACCTAATCCCACTTCTGCTATATCCAGGGGTCTGTGTTTGCCCACCCATTGTAATCTTTACAGGATTGATGAGACTGATCACAGTTTGTTATCTTTAATAATTTCTCATTTTCAGAGTTATTTGGTTCAATTACATTAAAAATGTCCGCTAAACCCCCAAAAGCTGGTATCTTTTAAATTCCGTGTGAATTTTGATATTTTAACGGTTCTTTTCTCAGATGTGCTAATTTATGAGTCGTCCAATACGACCACTTCTTCTTGGTAACCATCAGACGTCTTTTAGAGGCATGAGAAGTTTCCATTGCATATGTAAAAAAAAATATACTATGTAATGCAAACGCTTTAAAACCTTCCAGATTTTATGTCGAAGCTTATATTTTCTTTGTAGTCAGTATTTTCTACATTCACGTAGTAGATATAGTTCATTCTGACAGCTTGCTTGTTTTGTTTAATTTTAGATAATATCCCTTGACATTAAGTGTCTAAAGAAATAGCAATACCATATTCGTAGAAACTGTAAAAAATATAGTTATTTGTATTTCTAACAAACTCAGAAACAAAAGTCATAAATTTTGTTTTGCATTAGCACTCTTTACATAGTTTTAGCCCTTTGAAATAGTTTTCAAAGACAGATTAAAAGTAATATCAATGTAAGATTGTAATTAAAAATAGTTATCAAAACTTGAGAGAATTTGATTCATAATGCAGAAACCAACTTTTTTTAAGGTACCTGTCCTGCTTGCAAGGTTAACTTTGTTGAAGAAGAAAAAAAGCATTAAGCAAATAACAAATACAGAACTGGCATGGAGGCAATTGCTCTATAAAGTGTTCCGAAAGCTTTAACTTAAAGACATTACCGGTAACCATTTGAAACTTGCACATTTCATACAAAGAAGTTATTTACATTGCTTTTAAAATGAAAAATGGACATATTAACAAATCAACACACACAAAAATGAAGAAAGCGTTTGATAAAGAGAAATTCAAAATAATTAAATTCCATTACTTGAAGGAAAATAATGGGGTGTTAAAACCTTTCTGCTTAGCGTTCACTGCCGTAGCAGTGAAGGTTCATTAACGGGCCAACACCAGCCGCGACAAGGGGCTTTCGTTTTTAAGGTCATATCCGAAAGACCCTTGACTCTCATTTCTAAATGCCGAGAGTTTGGCGAAATAGGTTTGACAAGGCCATGGCACGAGCTGGGCGCGAACTCAAGACGTCCCAGTTACGAAGCGAACGCTCTACCATTGAGCTACCGCCAACGGTCAAGATTTACCCCCTGACGTAAAACTAAGATTCTGATGTAGTCCTTTAAAATAAAGATTCTGGCGCAGTCCTTTGTGCACATTTTAAGAATGATAAGGGCTAGGGATACATAAAGGAAATAAATAGACTTTTAGATGACTAACAGTAAGGATCAATATTTGTGTGTTCAGAGACATGTGTATATGATGATTTTCCGTTAACATCTGAAGACTTGTACATTGAAAATACGCCTGTACTTTGCTTTTATTATAATTTAGTGTGGCTTCTTTCTTGAAAAGGATTTGTTTTAATTAATTTCCCGTATACTCCCATACAAAGCATTGGTCTTGTATTGTGACCCCCAACCCCCAACCCTTCCCCGCATTCCCAGAATTGAACAAACTTGAATTTGAACTACTTGAAAATCCTTGCATATTAATGTAACTGACCAAGAAATGCATATGTGAAATATGAGAGCCCTATCACTCACCATTCAAAAGTAACGAGCAAGGTTGACATTTCGGTTACATTTTTGACTGATTGATTACACTCACCAATTTTTCAGTTATCTGATGGCGTCCAGTTTTTGTTGGTGGAGGAGAGAACCCAGATACAATGTACCTGGGAAGAGACCACCGACCTTCCGCAAGTAAACTGGCAAACTTGGGTTACATTTTTGAAATTTGGGTCAAATTTGGAAGTCAAGGGCACAATGTTATACAGCATGATATTGAATGAAATGTCTTGACATGAGGACTGTAATTCAAAATATGAAATCATTACCTTTACTTCGTGAGAGATTGGATAGGTTATGTTATATTATATCATTTTAGGTCAATGTCACAAGGTTAAAACATTAGAACCCAAAGAAAGGTCTTGTCACAAGAAATGAGCATATGGAATATGATACCGCTATCTCTCTTCATTAAAAAGCTATAAGAAAGTTAAAGTGTTGGTCAGACAGACAGGACCAAGGCAATATCCCCTCCCCCCGGATTATAGTCAAGAGGGCATAAAAAAAAATTGAATCTACACAACTTAAGAACGCTTACATTTGGATATGTTTTAGTATAACCCTGTAAATCTTGAAAAAAAACCACGTTTATATTACTTTGCTATGTATTCCATATAAAACTGAGATCGTATATTATCCCTTAATGTGGCCCCACCCTACTTATGGGGGCCATAATCTAAAAGAAAAAACCCATGTAAATCTGGACTTCCTGCATACTTGCATATTAATATGGCTCTATTGTTTTTGAGAAGGAGGCCTTTCCTTTAAAGATTATATATCCGCATATAAAACTTTGATCCCTTAATGTGGCCCCACCCTATCCCCTGGGGCCATAATTTTAACACACTTGAATCTATTTTTTATCAGGAAGCTTTCAAGTAAATCTCAGCTTATTTGGTCCTGTCTTTTTTTAAATGAGCCACATCTATACTTTCTTAATTATTTTCCTTTTGAATAGAGCATTTGTGAGGAAAATCGAATGTTATATACCAAAAAATGATTTGTGCCAAGTTTGAATGAAATCAACCCAGTCATGCTGGAGAAGACGATGAAAATGTAAAAAATTCACGGACAGACGACACATTTAAGGTGAGCAGAAAAGCTCACTTGATCTTTCAGCTCTGGTGAACTAAAATAAATTACAAAGAAAAATTGAAGCAATTCATGAATTAAAAAAACAAAACAAAAAAAACCCCCAAAATATTCTATAGAAATGCATGACAATCTTTTATAATTTAAGATTTTTTTTTTCATGTATTCAGTATTGCAAGGTGTGTCTATCAAAATAAGAAAAGATTCATTTCGCTTGCGATTCTGAAATTTTGGAGATCCTTATGTTTATATATTTAGATTGTTGTTTTGTATATATATTTACAGAATATCAAACTTCTTTACAACTGCTACAATATTTATAAATGCATACGAATAGTTTGTTTATATATAAATGTATACAAATAGTTTGTTTATATATAAATGTATACGAATAGTTTGTTTATATATAAATGTATACAAATAGTTTGTTTATATATAAATGTATACAAATAGTTTGTTTATATATAAATGCATACGAATAGTTTGTTTATATATAAATGTATACAAATAGTTTGTTTATATATAAATGTATACAAATAGTTTGTTTATATATAAATGCATACGAATAGTTTGTTTATATATAAATGTATACAAATAGTTTGTTTATATATAAATGTATACAAATAGTTCGTTTGTAACACACGATATCATTTGTTGAGCGCCATACGTTATTTTTCAATATATACCTTAGTTTTATTCTTGTGTTATGTAGACATACCAAAAGAAAATATTAGTTCGAATCAGGCACATCGATCATGAAAAACACTCGACAAGGATGTAACAAGAATATATCAGAAGCCGCGAAAGCAAGCCAGTGCCCGCAATACAAAATTCTTAGCCTCGAGATTAGCTAGGTCTAGTTATAAAACACGACCTTCGTCACTTTCGGTTTTGTTTGAAAGTCACCAAAAACGTAATTAAAAGCGTAATTATCAAAATGATAGATAGCATAGCATAGAATGTAATTCATTTCTCGATAAAAGCAAACATTGCAATAAATGCCCCCTACCAACCCCAACCCCCCAACTACTTGTATTTATTTGAGGGATGTCATTATATGCAGACCATGGAAATTTGAACGAGCTGGAATGTGTCATTTTTCAATACCAGGGAATATTATGATATCAATCTCTTATAAATAAATGCGCCGAATCAGACGAACCCCGTTACACATTGGTATACCCTATATATTATTAGATTTCTCGCAATTAATAAAAACACTGTACACCTGTCAGATTTCAGATTGAAAAATAAAGTCTTGAAACCTACATTCGGCACAAAGTTCCAGAAATCTCGTAAAAATCAGGCCACTGATAGTATACTAGTAAATCACAAACAAAATTTCAATTTCCAATATAAAAGTATCGTAAGAAAAGTTCAGAAAACACACAAAAATTGAAGAAGTTCATTCAGCTATGAAGTAAGCATATTTTTAAAAGAATATGTCAATCTTGATCTGCATCTACGTTGATTGCACGTTAGATTTGAGATTCCTAGGATAAGCCGTAATGACAAAACGTCAGGAAAACTAAGTATAAAGCATAAAGTCCAATGTCGTGAGAATCATTCAAGGATACCGAAATTTAAAGTTCGTCTGTAAACATACAGCAATAGATCAATACAAAATTTCAGCTTCCTAACTGCAAAGCGTAGAAATTTTTAAGAGAGAGAGAGAGAGAGAGAGAGAGAGAGAGAGAGAGAGAGAGAGAGAGAGCCGAACACTCAGTACGGTACACTGACAAACAAGCATACAGATGGACAGACAGACAGGTGAAGAGGAAACAAATTGTCCCCTTCCAATTTCACCGGTACAGGACCAATAAAATCAAACCAAGAACGTAGTACCAGCGTGCTAATTGGTTATTCGCGATCTTTAATTAGTAAGTTACAAATCGCTAATTGATCAAAAGGAAATGATTCTACATACTATTACCAAACTTTGAAAACAATTTACAAGTGCTTAATAAAACCAAGATTCTACCGCAGTCCTTATATGGTGTCCATTTGATGAGTAAATACGGCAGTTACAGAGAGGAAATAGATTTGCAGGGAATAAGGATAAACGCTTGGATTCAGCTGCATTATACTTTTTCATTCATTCCGAAAACCTCTACATTTACAATACAGTGTATACTTTAATATTTTGGCGTGTTTGCGATTTCTCATACAAACTATGAACAAGAGAAATTAACGATGCAAGCGTCAATTCTTGGTATCTTCAAAATCATGTGAAGCAAACAAAATTGAACCTTCGTGGTTTTATATTGGAGCTTATTTTTTCCTCCATTCGGTTCTTCACTACAGTTCATTATGGCGGGTTAAGGGTATTCCTCACATTTTAGATAGTATTACCGTTATTTTTAAATATAAACATGATATGCTTGCAAAGTTAATTTTCAAGACATTAAAAAATAGTACTAAGGAAGTTTGCGCCTCAGCTTTTGAGCATAACAGTACAGAATGCTATAACGTTATATGTACTGAGTCAATACTTACGTCATTGGTTCAAACACATTTTAAATCTTTTACTTGACCCTATTCATTTGAAAAAAAAAATTGTCTCAACTCAAATTTTGAAAGAGTTTGGGAGGGACTATATTTTGTGGCGGAAGAGTTGTTTAATCCAAAAGTTCTAAATCTGCATGATTTTACAGTTTCTGTTTTATCCGAAATATTGACAATTTTTTATGTCCCTACACTTGTACTTTAGTTTTACAACTCGTGATAGAAGTGGTTGAGACTTGGAGCTAATTCAAATGTTGCTATTGATTAATTTCGTTGATGTATTTCTTCAAACAGAACACTTGTTTTGTTTTGTTTTTGTTTTTTTCGTTTTTTGTTTTTGTTTTTTTGTTTTTTGTTTTTTGCTTTTTATTTTTATTTTTTTAATTTACTCAAATTTTGTATGAAAGTTTAGCATTTTGGCCAGTAAATCAAAACATTTTATATATGACCCCATTTTCGGAAGTTTCAGTTTAAATTTCAAGACAAAACTTTGTAATTTCTGTGCAATTTTAGAAATTGACATTACTCTTAAAATATTCATTTAAACTCTCAAAATCTGTATCATGAATTTTTCCTCACGTCAAGTGCTTAAAAGGTCATTATTTATTTCCAACCTACTAGTATTAAACTTTTTTTTTATATCTGTTTTGTTAGAAGACATGGCTATGTATATATTTTATGTAATGATTGATTTGTGTTGTTTATATTATGTTAACACCAACAGACCAAATTTAAACGAATAAATCTTGAGTAAATTTCAAGGGCAAAAAGGTCAAATTTAAAACACTCTACCTCAGCAACAAACACTATGGCACCTTTTTTTGTTTTTCACTACTCAGTTCTCCTTTTCTCCTTCAGCGTAAAAATGAAAAATACACTTCTCAAAAACTTGACGACACTACAAAACTAAGATGCAAACCAATTTAGAATGGTGACAAAAATGTCAAGCTATGGATAGAGAGATGGTCAAATAAGACTATAAAGCATAACACCACATACATTTTGAATATGCATGTAAATTAGAAGAAAAGGAGATGGGTGTATTCAATGAGAATGACCTTGTGGCAGATACATGTATAAATCAAATGAATAAAATATAGCGTTTAACAAAAAAACAAGCAAACAAACAAACAAACCAAAACAAACAAACAAAAACAAAACAACAAAAAATAATAAAATGAAATAAAATAAAGCATTAAAAAGATTATAGAATTATAGCACCTGCAGATGGGCAGAACGAACGCCATTTTCTCTGAACACACATGTACGTGCATTGAGTTTTTGTTATACTAACTTTAGAATCAGTTTAACGTTTTAGCTCACCCGATCCGGAAGCTCAAATCAGTTTTCTGATTACTGTTGTCCGTCTGTCTTTCCGTCCGTCTGTCTGTCTGTCTGTCTATCTGTACACTTTCACATTTTCGACTTCTTCAGAACCACTGGGCGAAATCCAACCAGGCTTGGCAAAAAGCATCCTTCGGGGAAGGGAATTTAAGTTTCTTCAAATGAAGGACAACGCCTTTCTCAGAGGGGAGATAATAGGGAAATAGCAAAAATACACTGACAAATTTTAAAAATCTTCTCCTCCAGAACTCATAGCCAATTTCAATCAAACATGGTACAAATCATCCTTGGGTGAAGGGAATTCAAGTTTGTTCAAATGAAAAACCATACCCATTCGAAGGGAAGATAATCACAAAATTAGGGTGGGGCCATTTAAAAATCTTCTGAGGAACCACCGGGCCAGAAACGTTCCAATTTACATAGTGCAGATTCAATTTTCTTTCAGTCATGACCCCAAGACGTAGGCTGGCTCTACAATAAGGAATGAAAGTTTTATATGCGAAAATATAAAAAAAATCTTTTATTTTTTTTCTCTCAAGAACCACTAAGCCAGGAAAGTTAAAATTTACATGACAGCTTTCTGATATAGAGCAGATTCAAGTTTGTTAAAATCCGGGGGGGGGGGGGGGGGGGGGGGGGGGTAGGAGACGGGCCATATTAGGATATCAGTGTTTTACATGCGAATATATAGGGGTCTTTAATATGGACCAAGGTGGTTCAGGTGAGTGATGTGGCCTATGAGCCATTTGTTTGTTTTGCAATGAAATTGTTTGAAATTATATTGAGCTCTTGATTGATCCTCTAAGTAGAAATAACCAACCTGTACACACATGCACATGTGCTTCGTTTTGATTGGATAATACTAGAATCAACAATTCTGTTATATAAGAAGGAAATGAACACTATATTCACAGCACAGGTAGATAATATAAATATCTATAGATTTGTATACTAAAAGTGCAATCGCGCATGCACATGAATCGTATGTTGAAGATGTCATTCTTTGAAGATCCACAGCCTTTTTGTTTTTAATCAAAATGATTTGAAATTTATGTTATATATGTAGCTTGCTATCACGTGCATATTATGATTGAACGATCTTTTCACAATCACCTTAACCCTAAACCCTAACCCTAACCCGAAGAGCAACCCTAAATGATGAAAACATTTTGAAATTTATGTTGTGAGAATATGACACGAATGTCCGTTGTAGTGGATAAAGGCGTGGTCACACTGCCCATAAAATCGCATGAACGCATGAATCACGCACAAATTTCGATACATCCGCGATTTGCGCATTTCATCAGTTTTTTCTGACATGGAACCTCCTTAGTTGTCCGCCGATGTTCGCCGGATCGGCGCTTTACATGATTCCAGGTTTTGAACAGCTCAAAACTCGGCTTCGCGTAAGAGTTTACGCAGTATTGCGCTGTTTTACGTAATTTTTTCGTATTTTGCGTAGTTCTTACACGGACAATGCGTGAAATGTGTGGAATATCAGTGATCGTTCACGAAAATGTCATCGACGACTTTCTACCGACGATTAGCTGACATATGACATATGACGCATGTTTCGCGCATGTAACACCTACTTATCACTGAAAACCACTGCAATTCGTACATTAGTGATGGTGCGCAGATTATGCTTGGTTTTCCGTGGAGCTTTCGTCGCGCACAACCACGTATTCGCCCCATTTTGGGCCTTTGCTGCCTACGCACTGAAGTGCGTTGTTTGGTAATGATTTGTGCGTGATCTTTCCGTAGTTCTTGCGCAATTGATCGGTGATTTTTCATCGCGCAAATCAGCGAAAATGGTCAAATTCTCGAAGGACAAGCATGCACAACCAAATTTTATGCGTGATTCATGCGTTTACGTGCTTTGTGACCACGCCTTAAACCTGTAGGGGAATGGGATTTATATTTTCAATGAGTTTAATTTCAACCATACGTGGCGTTTTGTTTAATATTTCCAATATACCGAACCGGTCGGTCGCGGTAGCTTAGTGGTTAGAGCGTTCGCTTCGTAACCGAGAGGTCGAGAATTCGAGCCTCGCTCGTGCCATGGCCGCGTCAAACCTAAGACGTAAACATTGGTAGTGATTGCTCCTTCGCCAAACGCTCGGCATTTAGAAGTGAGAATCACAGGTCTTTCGGATATGACCTTAACAACGGAGGTCCCATGTCGCGACAGGCGTTGGCACGTTAAAGAACCCTCACTGCTACGGCCCTGAGCGCTAAGCATAGGTCTAAATTTGTGGTACTTCACCTACAGCTGGTGACGTCTCAACATGAGTGAAAAAATTCTCGACAGGACGTAAAACAAACAAACAATCAATCAATCTAATATACCAATAGTGGAGTTCAAATGAAATACAAAGGGTATGAACTAAAAGCAATTTATACTCTTCGTTCAAGTAAGTGAAATCTTATTTACATGTAAGTTTAATAGTTATCGTCATGTTTTGAGGAAGTGAAATTATTCTCAACCAATCAAAAGACAGTTATTTTGTCTTGAGTTGTTTACCTGAATTCCTTAGGTGCCTTTATAAGATCAGGACTTGGTGTTTATAAATAACTGTCTTTTCATTGCGAATAAACTTTATGCTCTGGGTGACAGTAACTACACAAAATCAATGCACACGGTAACTAATACGGTGACTGTGCTATAATTCTGCCGTTGGTATATAAAATGCATAGTTTCAACTAGAATGTCCTAACGGGCCTAATACCCCCGCAGAACACATTGGATGGTGGGAAATCGTGAATATGTACTTATTGAAGAATAAACATATCCTTTCGACATGAAGAGGAACACTGTTTTCTTGAGAGTAATTACTGTAAATGTAAATGAAAATATCCATTACTTCCTTAAATGATGAAGAATCTCAATATAAATGACAAGTGCACAACTTCATTATTTAGATCATACGAGGGATGTTCCAAAAATAATGTAATTTCACCTTCTTCACGTGATAATCGTGTAAATATCTTACTGAAACCACATTGACACGTTAGATTGATCATTGAACCGTAGCGGAAGAAAATTTCATGTTCACAATTTCACTGACTTAGCTACAGTGTACATTGTTTTATAGCGTATTCATCACACTATACTCAAAATGACTGGGAAAAGAGCCAACAATGCACTTGAAATTAGGGCCTATATAAAGGTAGGTCCTTACTTGGCATTAAACCCGTGGATATTCATCGTGAGGTCTGTGACATCTATGGGAATGGTCAAATGTCTCATTGGTCTGTTTGTAGGTGGGTTGCTAAATTTAAAACAGGTTACAAACGCCTCAAAGATGCTGCTCGCTCAGGTCGCCCTGCAACAGTTACAACCAATAATAACATCGTAAAAATCCACCAAATCTTACAGAAACACGCAAGATATACCGTGAGGCAATTGGCTCGGATGACAAACTTGTCGTTAGCACGTGTTCATGGTAGTTTGAAAAAAAAATCTAAAGCTTAGAGAGATAAACGCTAGGTGGTCACCTCATTTGCTTAGCGATGAACAAAAGAGAGTCCGTGTTGAAAATGCAACGAAATTATTAAAATTGTATCCAAAATATACCAAAAAGACTTTCTTATAATTTAGTAACTGGTTACTAGTTACTAATTTAGAATCTGGACATCAGAAAATGCAAAACGTCCTAGTATTGCTAAAAGATTACGAACCGTGAAGAAGGTTTTATGTATTATTTTCTTAGACAATAAAGGCCCTGGCATGCAAATTCCTTTGCCAAAGGGCAAAACAGTCACAGGTAACTTCTATAAAAATGTTATTAAAAAACTGAAGAAATATTACGAACGTCGTCTCCCCAAAACCTGTATGAAGTATCTCCGACTTTTGCACAACAATGCGCCTGCACACAAAGCACTCATTGTGACCAAGTATTTGGAGGCAGAAAAGGTTACTGCCCCCCCCCCCCCCCCCCCCCCCCCCGTTTTCTCCAGATTTAGCCGTGTGTGACTTCTTTCTGCTCCCAAACTTAAATTCCAGCTATCTGGAAAAAGATACAAATCACGAAATGCCCTTGGGTCCGCAAATTTATCAGTATATGATGGGTGTCCCTATTGAGGAGTATGACAAATGTTTCCAAAAGTGGAAGTGTACACTACAAAAGTGTACCCAGGCAAGGGTGAGTACTTTGAAGGGCAGGGACGAATAAAAGGATCAAAGATTAATAAATGTGGTTGAAAACAGCCAAGTGTCATTATTTGTGGGACATCTCTCGTATATACGCAAAGTTTGAATAAAATCTGGTTATTGGTTTTTAAGATATAATCTGGACAATGACACCCCCCCCCCCCCCCTCAGCATGGAAAAAATACCCACAACTTCCTCGAATGTTGAAAATTCTCAACTTCATTATACATATAAGATATGCATAAAGTTTGAATCAAATCTGTTCATCGGTGTTAAATATATTCTCTGGATAAATTGCGTCCACGGACAAAGTGATTCCAATATACCCCCTAAACTTCACTGGGGGTATAATAATATAATAAATACATTTGTAAATTATGCTTCATTCAAATCTTTGCATTCATAGAATAAATCTGTTTCTGATCAACACATCGATATATACCGTACGAAATCTTCTGGATCTGAACGAGAGAATTAAAATAAGAAAACCTACAATTTATTTTCCACGCCACTCGGTGAGCCATCGCCATAAAACAAATGTATCGACTACGCGTGTTTAACCCTTTGTTAAGTTTAAAGCTGTATGCAGAATGTTCAGAAATATGATTCCTTTTATTGAATGTTGCAAATATTTCAATTTCGTAGATTTTTGACTCAGTTTTCTTATAAAATTGACAAATTCAATCACATGCGATTTAATATTTTTCAAAATGACACATCATGTAGAAAATCTTACAGAGAATAATCATATATCAAAAACTTTTGTCCAGTGGAAATTCTACCCACCGTGTTTTAAAACCATATTAGACTTTCACCCTCTCTCTCTCTCTCTCTCTCTCTCTCTCTCTCTTTCTCTCTCTCTCTCTTTCTCTCTCTCTCTTTCTTTATACATGTACCATATATCATTAAAAAAAATCCGAAATACTTCCACCTTTTTATTATATCATAATGTGTAAAGTTAGATTTCAATTTCTTCTTAATCTGAATTTAATTGTCAGAGTGATCATTGATGTTTGCTCGTTTGATATACTTATTAGAGAGTAGCGGAAATGGAGTATCTAAATGTGAAATAGGATGCCTTTTGGCGTAACAGGTTTTCAATGTTCGGTTTTCTTGTACAAGTTTATGCTACTTAATGCAATACTAAGTTGTACCCGTGCAATATTAATTCTTATCCTTGGTATAATAGAACACAGACTCTACAGCATTACGATAAACTTGTTATCGAGGAGGACGATTGCAAAAAGTGTAATTTATTTTCAAAAGTTTTGATCAATTTCTTTTCAACCTCGGGTAATAGGCTTTTCGTTTGCTTTCCTTCCCTACAATTAAATAGCTCCTAAAATGATGCTTTTAATACGCCGTTTCCTCGGTCTTTGATCGAGCTCGTTTTGCATTGCTAATACTCGTATTTTTCAGTGTTCAATTCGGGTTCAAATTTCCTGAAATTATGAAACAACTTTCCTGAAACAGGAACCTACCACGGAGTAACTTCCGGACACGTCAAAGGCAGCACCGATTTCCCCGGAAGTTGATCCCGGGTAGTTAAGTATACGAGAATTGATTGGTTATTGAAAGCAATGGATGGTTGATAAATTGAAAATCGGGCATAGAATTTAATGGATGTTCAAAATAGAAATGTTGGCATCAATTATGCTAGCCATAATTGCATTTGGTTTGTATATGTATTAGGACTCTTTCTTGATCATTCATCAAAAACGAGGAAAGGGCTGTGCGCTGTTCTACAACCTCTCTGTCACTTTAAGGCACTTTACGCATTGTAGCTCTCAATAAAGGAATAAAATAATATTTTCCATCGATGTTCATATCTTCCAGATTGCTTTTATATTATCCAAATCAGTTAGGTTTGTACGTCCTGACAGAAGCATTGAAACAGTGTTAAAATAATGCTATATAACGTCACTGTCATAACATGTTTTCAGCTACGATGACCTACAGATTTTGTACACACACACACACAAACAAACAAACAAAAAATACACACACAAACACACACAAACATACAACACAAGCACACACACAAACATACAACACAAACACACACACACAAAAATAACACACACACACACATGCACAAACACACACACGCACACACACACAAACATACAACACAAACATACACACACACATACACACAAACACACACATACATAGAACACATACACAAACACACACACAAACACACACACAAACATACAACACAAACACATACACACAAACACACACACACACAAACACACACACAAACACACACATACAAACACACACACAAACACACACACACACACACACACACAAACATACAACACAAACACACACATAAACATACAACACAAACACACACAAACACACATACACACAAACAAACACACACATACACACACACAAACACACACACAAACACACAAACACACAGACACATACACACACACACACACAAACACACAAACACATACACACACAAACACACATACACACAAACACACACACACACACACACACACACACACACACACACACACACACACACACACACACACACACACACACACACACACACACACACTGGCATTCATGCCCTGTACATATTGAGGTGGAATGCTAACTCATTTGTACTGCATGATCATGGCGGTAGCTTAGAACTTTTACATATGACTGAATATTCATCAGACCAATTAGAAAATAACAAAACGATTTTCGGTACCATCTTCAATTACTTTGATAAAATCTATGATTGATATTCTACTATAAATGCAACTGATATCACTTCTTATATATATATATATATATATATATATATATATATATATATATATATTAAAACTATAGTTCAAAAAAATCAATGCAAAGTATTTGTTCCAGGTAATTCTAAGAGTGTAAATTACATGTAGTTCTGATACTATTACGTCACTGCATTTGATTGACGATTTCGAAATAGGTATAAAACAGTTTTGTGAAAAGAAATAAAATAGGATTTGAAATCAGTTTATTAGGGTAGGAGGAGGGAGAGGGGGGTCACTTAATGCGTTAGTGTGTGATATAGAGCCACCATTTGGTCGACTGTTCTAACTATTTAATTGGACCCCCCAAAAAATAGCATTTGGTCTGAAGCAATTTTCTTCTTCAGTATTTGCGGAAACGGCAATTGTCGTGAACTTAACTTGCAGAAGTCGAATACAAATTCCGGTATCCGAGACTCGATAAAATTACCCGTAATTGCGGTGTGAGCACTATGTGCCTTTCCGATCACACACAATTCCACGGTCCTCACCAGGATACAAGCCGTACCTTTTAGATGTATAATTTCCTTTTGGAGAGGAAAAGCGCTTCACCGCTGTCATTAGCGAAGGAAGCTGACTGGAAATGTCCCGTGCTTTTTCTAACGATTGCGCTGATTGGTCATCAAACGCTACATTAAGGCTAAAAGGAAAGTGGCACGAAATGGCAATTAGTAAATAAAATGGTTTCTTTGTTTATAATGGACTTTGATCTTTGTGAATTGAGATTCTGATGACTGCAAATCTCCGGTCCTGTATTATATTTCCTTGTCTTTGGTAAATAAAGAATTTCTTTATGACAAAATCGATTTTCAATGTCCGGTACCGATTGCCAGATAAGCTGAGGAGACACGTCCTCTCAACGATGTCTTACAACATCAAAAATTCAAACACTGTTTTCCTTTAACAACAAAGTTAATTCATGAGGAACGGTTCAGATGTATCAATCAACTGCACGTAGGTGCATGCTGGCGGAGAATTAAAAGGTTTTCTTTATTCGTGATGCCATTGCTCGAAATCGTTGACCCCGAATTCAAGAAGAAACGAAGAACATCTCTCTGTTTTCTAAATCCGAATTCAAGTCGTGTTGTCATTGTTAAACACGACTCTATCAATCTGACTTATTTAACTTACCGATGAAATTTAACCATTGTGAAAATTGTCTTCAAATTAGAAAATTTAATTATATATATATATATATATATATATATATATATATATATATAAATGCAATGTAAAAAAAAAAAGTGGCGTAAATCTTTACAAAAAGGTGTAGAAATATATTTCGAATAATACTATTCGGTAGACAAATATTCTGAATATCAATATTTCAATAGACAGATGTTCTGAATATCAGTATTTCAATAGACAGATATTCTGAATATCAATATTTCGGTAGAAAGATAATCTAAATATTTTCCTATCCTTGTTATCATAGATCCGTGGAGTCGTACCTTTTCGATCTGTATAGATCCTTATTACAATATACAACTGTGTTACATTTCTTTCAATACCCAGCCTTTTTTTTTTTTCTTTTTTTTTTCTTTTTTTTTGTTTTGTTTTTTTTCTTTCTTTTTTTTTTTTTCTTTTTTTTTGTTTTTTTGTTTGTTTGTTTGTTTGTTTTTTTTTTGGTTTGTTTGTTTTCCCCATTCCTTTTTCATGTAATACTTGTAATTACACTTAGGACTTTCATTCACCTCTCACTTGTAACAAGATGAAAGTGAAATTAATATAAGCCCTGTAACTTGTTTCTCGATCTAGTTTGTAAATTTGAATATGAATATATTTCCAAATGAAATATTGTTTAAAGCAGGCCTATTTCAATATTATATTGTAACCAAAAATGCTTATGAAGCTGTGATTCTCTAATATCATTAAATATAAGGGTTACAATTTTGGAAAAAAGCTACATATATGTAAATGGTGATTTTTACATGCTGTTGTTATGCTCCAGAACGTTTATCCCCATATAAGTAGCAATTTGAAAATAGAGTCAAACAGCAGATTTTCAATAATCTTACAGATAATTTTTACTTTTTGAAAATATACAATGTATTTTGCTCACATTAAATTTCAATTTCAGGTAAATAGGCTGCAATAATGATTAAAATCGTCTGGCTTTGGAAACTCATTGATTGCTAAAAGCAGCACTTCAACTCGAATTGCCTCTCTTTACCTGTCAAAATGCCTTTCCACAGTGCGTTAACACCATCTTGGAAATTGAGTTTCTTGCCCTATATCGTTATGATGACTAAGCGTAGGAATATCTATAGAGTTAATGCATTAATTCGTTTTCTTCAGATATTCTTTATTGAACATTTTGTCCCGTACTTCTAGAGAATTCTCGTCTTTGATTCATTTCCGCCCATTTTACCTTCATCCGAAATGGGCGAATTAGAATTTACTTACATCTGTAATAAATGGTTTGGGGACATATCTAAAACGGAATAAAATTTCCTTATCAATGGATGTGAGTGAAACTAACAGGAGGAGGAATATTTCCGGGTATAACCGTAACACATGACCGATAAGCAGTTTTTCTATAAGCTGCAGAAAGAAATATCAAGCACTGAATCCTATATAACATAGACTATGGTTTTCCCCTACTGATCCTTTGGTACACGTATGGGTGCAATTTGTGCACCACTTCCGTCCATGCATTAAACCCTCTAATACGCAAATACGCGCTTTTTGACGCCTTCTTACGGCCACGGAGATAATAGTTGTTATAATCTAATTACATAGGGTATAATTTTTTTCTAAAAATGTATCTTCTGCAGATAGAGGAAAAACTTGATATTTTCTTCATTTAATTTTTATTGTACATATCCGTTAAAGTATTCAAAATTTACATTGAATTTCGTATGCTCGTACAAAATATCGGTAATTTTTTTTTTTTTTTTTTTTTTTTACATAATTGTTAATGTTTGACAGTTTATACGAAGCAAAGTTTTAATTTTGAAGCAAAATAAACAGATAAATTACCAATGTTCAGGAAGGTAAAGGATTTTACTAAATTTTTCACATTAAACGTTTTGATGAGCAAGTTACTCGCTTTTAGAAAGTGGTCAATCAGGATTCGGTATTCAAAATGTAATAGTAAAAATACCTCTAATGTGGAATATACCCGTCCAGATCTAAGTAGTATTTCAAAATTAGTTCAATAAAATTGTAATTTTTTTTTATCAAGACTTATACTTTTTCAGAGAAAACCCCCAAACTAATGACATGAGGTCTGTTCATTAGTAATCAAAATCAAGATATTGAACAAAGAGTGTAGATTTAATGAGTGGGCTGTACAGGATGTTTATTGGCGGATGTTGATTTCATGACGTGAACTCGCCCTCTGGATTCGACTGAATTTAATATTTCCCTCATCAACACCTACCTACACCTTTACCCAATCAATTGCGTTGTACTTCGTCGTCTGTTGGCGTATATCTGTTTTTTCTTTCTGCGATTTAACTGAACTTAGCCATTTCGCAAAACCCAGTTTTAAACCAGCGTGCTATAATGCAATAATATATGCAAAATGTTATGTTATACTGAGCAAATCTCTGCCATTGCATTTATTCAAACAATGAAATGTTTTCTTTGTTGTTTTATCGGGTGATGAAGGTAGCTAGCATTGCAGAAGAAGAAGAAAAAAACCATAACCCGCGTTAGCGGCTTATGCAATTTTGTCTGCAAGAATTGCCTCCTTCCTCACCCGATAAAACAACAAAGAAAGACATTTTATTGTTTATGTTCCTTTTTTATGTAGTTTTTGAAAATTTAAGTACTACAATGCCATATTGTTGACCCTTTCGTTACTTTATGCAGGGCCACAATGAAAGCTAGGTGTATGCTAATTTGTGTCATATTCGGTAAATAAAGGATATTATTACTTTAAAGGTATATGTGCCGTATAAAACAATATTTTGTTCGATGTATTAAAAAAAAAAGCAGACCGCTGTTTTTGTCAATATGACAAACTATTAAAAATAATATGATGTTATAATTTCGGGAAATTATATACGGATATTGAAGGAGTACTGGTCTACTCAATGTGAGGAAAAACGGGGATTTTTTTAATAACCTGTCGCGGTAGTTCAGTGATTAGAGCGTTCGCTTCGTAACCGGGAGGTCGTGAGTTTGGCCCCCGCTCGTGCCATGGCCGCGTCAAACCTAAGACGTAAACACAGGTAGTGATGTCTCTTTCGCCAAACGCTCGGCATTTAGAAGTGAGAATCACGGATCTTTCGGATATGACCTTAAAAACGGGGGTCCCGTGTCACGACAGGTGGCAAGTTAAAGAACTGGAGTCTGGAATCACCATACTCTTATAGAGATAGGATTTATAATGTCTGGAATCACCATACTCTTATAGAGATAGGATTTATAATGTCTGGAATCACCATCCTCTTATAGAGATAGGATTTTTAAAGTCTGTAGTCATCATACTCTTATAGAGATAGGATTTATAATGTCTGGAATCACCATACTCTTATAGAGATAGGATTTATAATGTCTGGAGTAACCATACTCTTATAGAGATAGGATTTATAATGTCTGGAGTAACCATCCTCTTATAGAGATAGGATTTATAATGTCTGGAATCATCATACTCTTATAGAGATAGGATTTATAATGTCTGGAGTAACCATACTCTTATAGAGATAGGATTTATAATGTCTGGAATCACCATACTCTTATAGAGATAGGATTTATAATGTCTGGAATCACCATCCTCTTATAGAGATAGGATTTATAATATCTGGAGTCGTCATACTCTTGTAGAGATAGGATTTATAATGTCTGGAGTAACCATCCTCTTATAGAGATAGGATTTATAATGTCTGGAGTAACCATACTCTTATAGAGATAGGATTTATAATGTCTGGAGTAACCATACTCTTATAGAGATAGGATTTATAATGTCTGGAATCACCATCCTCTTATAGAGATAGGATTTATAATGTCTGGAATCACCATACTCTTATAGAGATAGGATTTTTAAAGTCTGGAGTCATCATACTCTTATAGAGATAGGATTTATAATGTCTGGAGTAACCATACTCTTATAGAGATAGGATTTATAATGTCTGGAGTAACCATACTCTTATAGAGATAGGATTTATAATGTCTGGAATCATCATACTCTTATAGAGATAGGATTTATAATGTCTGGAATCACCATACTCTTATAGAGATAAGATTTATAATGTCTGGAATCACCATACTCTTATAGAGATAGGATTTATAATGTCTGGAATCACCATACTCTTATAGAGATAGGATTTATAATGTCTGGAGTAACCATACTCATATAGAGATAGGATCTATAATGCTTGGAATCATCATACTCTTATTGAGATAGGGTTTATGTCTGGAGTCCCGATACAGTTATAGAGATAGGAGTTTTAATGTCTGGAATCACCATACTCTTATAGAGATAGGATTTATAATATCTGGAGTCGTCATACTCTTGTAGAGATAGAATTTTTAATGTCTGGAGTCATCATTCATTTATAGAGATAAAATTTATAATGTCTGGAGTCGTCATACTCTTATAGAGATAGGATTTATAATATCCAGATTTATACTACTGTGGTCGAGATAGGATTCATAATGGTATAATTTTTATGCTCACTCACCTCCCTGCTTCACTTTGAAAAGAAGTGATATATTGCTTTGCACCTATCTGTCGGTCAGTCGGTTTGTAGAGCATGTCCTGTCTGACCATATCTTAAGAATCCTTTGTTTGACAAACGTCAAACTTGGTACACTGGCACATCCTAAGGAGAAGATGACCCCTATTGATTTTGAGGTCACATGGTCAAAGTCAAGGGTCAATCTACTCTGGATATACGAAGATATTGTCCGTTTAATATCTTGACAGCTCATTCCTTGACAAACATCAAACTTAGTACACATGTATATCGTCAGGAGTAGATGAGGCCTATTGATTTTGGGTTAATATGATCAAAGGTCAAGTGTCAAACTGGACATAGTAATATATTGTCTCCTCTACATTTTGAAAATTATTTGTTTGATTGACACCAAACTTGGTACATTGGTACGTCCTAAGGACTAGATAACCTCTATGTGAAAAGAAATTTTTAAAAAAGATTTTGAAAAAGTTTTAAATTCCAAACAATTCTACACACGCTTTGACGCTGTCACCATGAATAAGGTAACTGAAAATAAGCTTGCAGGCATTATTCAATGTTTTAACATATACATGTGTATCTATTTTCACTTATTATTTGGAAAAAATATGATAATTATGTGTTATATAACAAATCTTTTAATGCATTGGTATATTATTGTAAATCAGTACCATCGTCTTAATCCACTTCCGGACTCCGCGTGGCAAAGGATAATAAATTTTGGCAGTAACCCCCTCCTTCTACCTGTTGCTACATACCCGAGTTCCCCTGCCTAATAAATGATTATACAATTCCTTTTCGGTCATTTTCTAATGATGAACAAAGAAGCTACAGTCCAAATAGTAGCAAAGTCAATGGCTTTATGACAAAGCATTATCATATACAATACCATCAGTCAAAGGTTTCTGACAAAGCATTATCATATACAATACCATCAGTCAAAGGTTTATGTTGTTGTCAAAATAGTGAAAGGTGTAAAATATGATCAATACGTCGAATCCTAACCTATCTGTATAATAAAACACTGAGTATGAAGACTATATAACATTGATCACCGGTAATTACGTAACTTGAAATGGAAGAAGGATATCCCACAATCGTTCCTGTTCATTATAATATTGTGATCTAGTTCCGTCCTTATTACTTTGAATTCTAGGGGGGTGGAGGGGGTCGGAACCTCCAATATAGATCCTTGTATGATTCAGATATAGTTTTAAGTGAACGGTGGTAGATTGTTCATGCAGGAAAGGAAACGCCTCCGTATGTGTGAAAATCATGCTCTGCTACATGCACTTGACTATATATATATATATATATATATATATATATATATATATATATATACACACGTCCCCAGGAACCAGTTATTCTTCACAATAGCTTGTAGAGTATAATTTGTATATTTTCAAATTGACGTTACATGTAACTCGAGAAATTCCATCCTCACGAACTAGTAAATATTTGGATACCCACAGCATATATTAAATAATAGTGAATGGTAAGAATGCAAGGTCTAAGTAATGGAAGTTATGAAATGAATCCATGTATAGAAAGTCGCATCCCCACCATTCAAGAAATCGAAATTTTAGAGGAAAAACGTTGTACCAAGCTACAACTCCACCCTCTCTACCCCCCCCCCCCTCCCCCTCCCTGGACTTGAGAATAGAAGTTTGTGAAAACGTAAGATATATGTAGTCGTACGTCACCCCACCCCAAAAATTAGGATTTTAAAGAATAAGTTGGTTGGTTTTTGTTTTGTTTTCGGACCTATCATTTAGACAATTGTGAAGTCAAATTCTCCGGCTGCCCCTCCTTTTGAAAAACGGTGCTACGCGTCTATAGTAAAATAGCTAATATACTGATATATTTTCTCTAAATCATTTCCACTACCATAGCGTATAAATACGTAACACCCCCCCCCCCTCAAAAAAAAAAGAAAAAAAAAAGAATTCCGCTAAATAGACACGTTAACATTCCAGGCATCGAAAGAAAGAGAAAACTCAACAGGTGAAAAACGAAAAGGGGCACGAAAGGTGAAAAAATTACATCCTAGATGCAAAAATAAATAAATGAAAAAAGTCTTTCGTGTGCATACTTATTGATCGAATGACCCCTGCGCCGTGGACTGTAGACACCAGAGGCTCACTCTGTAGGTTATTAAACATACTTTTCCTGAGTGTGTATTGATACAGTAGTTCATATTTTTAAAGGATTCTTCGGTCTACCCACCCCCTTCAGTGAAACATTCTTCGAAATCTGCGACCGTCGAACGGATATCAATTCCCCATGTGTGTTATTCTAAACCAATACATGACGTCTAACCAATTCAAAGACACGATATGCTTTCATAGGTGTGGTATTTTAAACCCATACATTAATATTTCTTGTGGAACTTTAATGTGTATTACTGTTCTAATAATATTTTGATCACATGATCGGTATATTGCAGAATAATTAACGCGGCATTTCTTTGATTTCTGCAATAAACGAGGTAGAATAGATATCAATTTGATAAAATGAATAAACAATGTACTAGTACGTTTTCCAGAATTTTACTTAAAAACATATTGATACAATATTAAAAATGCATCAATTTCTAAACAGTAAGGCATTGATCAATCAATGGTTTAAATGTTTATATGTTATCAATCAATTTCAAAGAATTATAACTATCTCAATTATATCAATCTTCAATGAAGAAAAAAAAAAACCTCGGTATCGTGACTCTGTCCATTTCCAAAACAAGAACAAATGTGGATAAATCAGGAGCGATTTGCCGAAGCAAATGATTTACTTTGATCAAATCAAGAAGAATCAGTGGATTCATACTGAGGCAGATTAGCTCAACGACAATGCAACACCAATATGCCTCGTGAGTGGGGCCTCAGCAAGAAAATGTTGTCGATAGCCAAAACGCCTGAATAATTTGTCGAATAATTTTGTTAATGCCAATATTTCGAGCTAGAAATACCGTCAAAGAATTGCAGACGTAATGAAATTGCAGAAGGTCGAAACCGAATTTCTCTTCACAATGAACTAAGCACTTAGTTAAAGACATCTCACGCAATTTCGGGTTTGGCTATTGATGCCAAATTACGCGTAAATTGCTGAGAATTAATAGCAGACATCTCCGCAACGGTCTTATTGAGAAAGGGTCATTATGCTCACAGAGTAAAAGATCCATAATGGCTGTAGTTCTTCAAAATTTGCCACAAGCGTCGAAATTAGTAGAAAATATTCTTGACGACACAAGGGGA
>JAMZEH010000055.1:26802500-26832500 GCA_024699665.1 Ostrea denselamellosa | reverse complement strand
CAATTACGTTCCCAATGCATCGCAGGGCGTCCACATTTGCAATAAATCTGAAATTCGATTTTGTCCAACTCTTGTTCGACAGCGATCAGCCTATGATAGGTCGCATTCACTTGCCACTGTCACATCTAAAAGAAATTATTGACATGTTAAATAGTGGAGTGTTTCTATGCCATGACTTTAATGCAGTCGTATACAAACAGGTCTTAAGTGAGATACTTCGTGGCGGTCATAATTTATTGCATGCCAAACCAAAACCTATTGTTGCTATGTTTTAATTGTGTCGATTTTCTTTATTAATATTTTCTTGGAGAGAGAGAGAGAAAGAGCTCGATAAGATCTCTCTTGGTTTAGGTAATTAAACTCAGTATTACCCTTTCACGATGGCGAAATAGTGAAGACCTGTTCTTTAGTATGAAACAAAAAGTATCACAATTAACTGTAAGGCAGTCAATACTGCTGGTAATACCACGAATTTCCATATTAAAACCCATTAGCACTTTTTCATATCCGTGATAACGTAAAGTGATATTCACCGAGAGAACAATATGATTTAAAAAAAAATAATAATAATAATAAAACTACAACGATTTTTATAACATATTTTCATTAATAGAATACATCAGAAAATAATAAGATGCACAAAGAAATCTGAATCAAATTTTTTTCTCATTTTATGTTACTAAGGTAAAAACATCCCAGAATATGATAAACAAGAGGTCCACATGCCTTATCGGTCACCTGAGTATTAGTTAAAAGTATCAGACTATGAAATCTAGAAACTTTCCTGTTCTGCATTCCTAAACTAAATTCTAATATTCAGAAATAGTATAAAACAAGATGTGTTCTTATAAAACATAACTATCCCTGAAAGTGCCTACTAACGAAATACTTTACATAATATAATATATGTGAAATTAACAAAATATGACTAATTTGGGATGTGAAATTCACAGTTATACCCTGTCCCACATCCCCCAAGCATGCATATATTCTATATCGTATCAGCAAGCTTAAGAAGTATTTCAAATGATAAAGACAATAATGATTTTGGTTCCACCCTGGAACAAAATCCTTTAACCGTGGAATCATGAAATTTACAATTTTAGTAAAGGGCTACCTGCTCCTTCTAAATACCTATTTAGTTTCAATTTAGTCTCAACAACATTAAAAAAGATATTATTCAAATGTTTTACACATATACTCTATGTATACCAAGGTTGGCTCCGCTCTGGAGTCAGAACCGCTACCCCGGGGATCATGAAATTTACAATTATGGTAGATGCCTCCCTGCTCTACATCACCGTGCATTCAGTTTTTCTTACAGATATGCAGTTGTAGAGGAGAAGATTTTTGGACACTGGTCATGTCTTGACATTTTTGCCCTTCCTCTAAGGCCCCAGGAATTCTGAAATTTACAATTTAGGTCACCCTTGTCCGAAAGATCCTTCATACGAAATTTGAAAAGAATTGGAATAGTAGTTATCAAGAAAAAAAATCAAAATATGACATTGTTAACGCACGGTAGACGATGGACGACGACGGACGGTGACCAATTGCAATAGGTGACCTGAGTTTACTCAGGTGAGCTAACTATAACAAAGATATTAGCAGATTGACATGTGGTTGTCTTCAAGCAACAGTAATGTATGATATTAGAGCATGCCATACAAATAATATTTCCTATGTAAGGATCGCTCAGAAAAACTTATATCAGCTCGTTTTCAATGAGATCCGTTGAAAACGAGCTGATATAAATCAGATTATCTTATGCTAAAAAAAATGTACTTTCTGGAATTTAGGCAGGGTATAATTTTGTGCACAGTGCTTTTAAAAAAAAGCCACGATTTAATTGAATACAATGGTTGTAAAATGCAGACAACTAGAATGTGAAAATAGGTCTGTCAATTCTTAAAACTAATTTATCGCCCCACTTCAAGTTAAATTTTAAATTTTGAGGCAAGAATTAGTAACATTTGTGCAATTTGAAAAAAAAAAAAAACAACAACAAAAAAAAACAACCCCAAAACTGGCAACACCCCTATGATCTTCTTTTGAACTCTTAAATTTTATATGATATTTTCCGTATATTACGTGGAAAGTGTTATCACTTATTGTTGATTTATTAGCATTAATCTATTTCATAGCTATATTGTAAGAAAGGCAGGAGTATATATTAATTTGATATCAAGATTGATTTGTGTTGATTGACCCCAGTTTATTATTATTATTTTTTTTTTTTCAATTCCATAAACCCCATACCATATAAAATTAAAAAAAAATATAAAAATGACAAAATCAGATGCAAACCTTTTTAATTTTTCAGTCTTTCAACTTTTCCCGTGTATATTTCCTTTCAACAGATCATCAAGAACACGTGTGTCTATTACATGTAAACATATATTTCAGTAGAGTTGACATCAGCTGAAGGAACGACGTTCACAAAGACATAAATTATTAATATTACTTGTAATTGTTTAATGGGAGGAACAGGTCCCATATCGGGCGCTCTTAATAACTGGTCTTTTAATTTTCAAGGGACGCTCGACAAGCTAGTGTCTATTGAAATTGATACAAAAAAAAATCAGTTGAGGAAAAACCGGTTACTCATTAGCACATTGGAGCTTACATTTGCACACTCATGATAGAGTTTATTGGTTTAATTATTTACCAACTCTTTTGACGTCACACGAATTTGCTGTTTAGATTAGGTGTAAATAGGAATGACATGCAACACGTAATTCTTATGTAACCGCTAAGTTTTCACAGCCTTTTTCTGCGTGTGAAAAACCAAATTAAAAAAAACCCCAAAAAACAAAAACAAAACAAAAACAAAAACAAAAAAATGACAACTATGTCCTACATTTATGACCCTATCCCTGGACATTACCGTAAGGTACGTCACGGTAATAGACATTTTATTTGTAAACGTGTGTGTTCATCTCAGTTTTTCTATTCTGAGATTTATATATATACATCTACACGATGAAGTATAACGTTTCCTAATCTCTCATGGATTTTTTAGAATGAAAAGATGAGTGAAGATGACGACCAGCAATAGACCTCATAGATACCATAAATGATATAAAATTGAAAGTAGTGCATGCATGGACCCCAGTAATATCTGATGAGTATGACAGTATGTGATGAATGTCAGTTTCCATGATATTAGTAACAAAAACTTGTTCATTGTTAATAATAAGAATTAGAACTGTTTCATATTTAGATTTAAAAAAAAAAAATAGAACGTTAACGGCAAACTAAGAATTGCCTTCATAACAAACGAGATAACTTCATTTTCTCCAACATCAACTTTCCATATTCCATTATCACTTGGACATGGTGTTTTTATCTTCTAATCAATTCTATGCGCAAGAGTGCGGTCTGTGTATGATCAATTTTTAAACAGGAGCAGACTACTGACAAACAAGATGTTGTAAAGAGGTTTTCAAAGTATCGTTTAAAGTCATCATTTCGCAAATTCTATGATCGTTATAATGATCTTATTTGCAAATACAGCCTGTCGTTAGGTCGAATGGCTTCATATCAATTGTTAGGCCGTACTTACTTCATTTACTTGATCAAAATAGCGGACTTGCCCCAGATTTAACCGATCAACAGGGGATGCTTACTCCTTTTAAGAACTTGGTGTTTCCAAGGGTCAGTGTTTGTCCGTTCTTTACAGGATTACGAAATTGTTATCTTCACCCTTTTCATTTAAATGCCTGAATAAATTCAATTAACAACGCCTGTTATGGAAGACAAAGTAGACCAATTGATGTTTGTATTACACATTATAAAACAAAACATACGGAGTATGTAGGAAAATAGGGGAGGGAAAACAATGCCATTTGGAATCCTTGCAATAGAGAAACACCCCACTGACCGTTTGTGGGATCAAATAGACTTTGTAGGATCTGTGGCCATTTCACATAAACACAAAAAAATCTTCCGACTAAGATAAAAACTTTGTCTCTACCTTATACTCAACTGAGTGCTACTGTGCCCCGAGAAAGAATAAAGTTTAATCACCAATCTATATACTTAGTGTTACTCATCAAGGAATATATGAGCAAAGAATTATAAAAGAATTACAATGTTTTAAAATTTTCTTCTTAATCGTAAGATGTTTTGTGAAAGGCCCACAAAACCGTATATGTAGTGATTAAGAAGGCTCATTATTCCCGAAACTTTTCATGAGATTAACTACCAATAACTTGGACTAATTATTCTGTTAATTTTCTAACCCTCATCTGAGAAGGATTAAAAATCGTACAATTCTCCCATAGGATTTTGTCTTAGACGGATGATTTTTATATATCTGTACAAGCATGTGCGAGTTTAACTATGGGAGACATAAAAAAAAATCCCACCATGCAATTGTTTATTTCTCTCAGTACACGTAACATTATTACAAACGTAGCTAAAAGTCCTGACATTGTTGAGTCTGGAGTTTAATGTTGAAGTTGACGTTCGATTTGGTGATGTTTACTTAATGTTCTATTGACTTCTGGTGCCTTCACTACAACAACTCACGATAGATCATTTTGATATTTGGTCGAGGACTTTGTTTTGAAAGAAGCATACCTTCTTTGAACAACAGATTACGCTCTGGAAAAATTGAAACAAAACGTAACAATACCGGAGATCTAAACCACGGAGTGTCCTTCTACCGATTTTGAAATTAAGAATACCATGTGAAATTCACATCCATTATATTTCCCACGATTCTCCATGAAAAAAAACACAATATCTCACCATCTTCTTTAGGCATTGAATCAGACATGCTGAAGATTAACAAAAGAAATCATCAATCATATATTCATTTAGCCACACGCCAAGGATTCAAGTGTTGTTTGTAACCTCGACCAGAGGCATATACAGTTTTCACCAACCCAATATAGATATCGACCGATTCCCTCTCTCAATGGATCAAAATAACAGCTATAAAGATTGCAATAATTATGCCACGTGCCCGAAATAAAATATATCACGTTCACGAAACCAACAGGATTCGCTTTTATGGACCGGAAGTTAACCAATTGATACATTTGCTTTATTCTTGGAAGGGATTGGACGGATTAACCCCATGATGCCGGGTTCACAATTTCACTGAAAATATTCTCATATATTTGCTTTCTTTCTGTTTATTTTCAAATAAATGACACACTCTGGAGATAATTTTATAAAAACATCGCTAATTACAATATTAATGAGCTTTGGAAACGGCAAAGGAGCAATATTCCATTTTAGATTGTAGTGACTAATTTGTTGTTAGAAACTGTTTATTTCTCATTATATATATATATATATATATATATATATATATATATATATATATATATATAAGAAAATAATTCAGTCAATTATGACACAGTATCATTTTATAACACACACTGACAAAAATGGCCATCTTCAGTCATTGGTTTGGTTTCCATATAATGTAAAATTAATTCAAATTAGAGATCTGATCTGAGTTACGGACTGCCTCCTGATGCAATAGTATACGTGTGTGCATATTATAGTAGTAATGAAAAAATGGCAATATGATAAAAATAATGGAATGTAGCATATAGAACAAACTATACTGTGTGATGGAAGTATCCCAAGTCATGAAGGAAAATCTACCAAGTTTATTTATGAAGTCTATAACGGTTGATCATTCGATAGAGCGCTCGCTTCTTGTGTCCAGTCATCGGTTCCAGATAGACCCATGTAGTCTGAATACCTACTGACCCTTTTCTTGAGTTAGATGTTTTAAAATACTGAAGTTTCATATCTTTTTTTTTTCTATTTTGCCAACACCTAACGTATCACGGGACTTTGGATTTTAAGGTTTTATCCAAAAAAGACGATGATGCCGATTGGTTACGGAAGTGGAACGTCTCCGTCAGTTTGAAGCATTAATAGACTATCACTATACCTTTATAATAGGTAAATGTGAAAAGCTCATAACTACTTCTTTCCATGTCCTTACACTGCAAGTATTTGATCTAGATCAAGGTTATATATATTAAAGTATACACATAAAATATAATCTTGCGAGATATACGAATCCCATACTTAATAAGGTAGCTCGAAGATAATGTCCCTCCGCTAAAGTCAGCTGGAAGAGAACAATGCCGCAGGGACTGGTAGCATAGATTTCCAAGTCCTGTAGGAGGATGTTGTCTTTCACAGCAAATGTTTTGAAAGTACTACTTCTTATATAAAAATGCAGCATTTCAAGTACTAATAAATATCACTCTTCACGCCATCTTTCATGTCAAGTTAATCTCGATACATTCCTCTTAGTTTAAGAAACTGTATCCTGTATATACAGTCAAACTTGTATTAAGAGACCTTTCAAGGGACATAAGAAAAAAGGTCACATATGACAGGTGGTCACTTAATTCAGGTGCCCATTTTTCATAGGATAAACGAAACTGATATGTTTTAAACATGTAGTATATTTATTCTGACATCATCAGTTAATGGCATTTATTACAGATTGATATGAAAACTACATGTATTTTCTATTGAAAACAAATAATTACATGTACTTTGCTTTTATGCATAATGTTTCTTGTTTATATGTAAGTGTAAAAGGAATGTTAATTTCACAAAAAGTCTGCTCTACTGTTCTTGGAGAGAAGAAGTCGGTGATTGTTGATTGTCTACCCTTTTTGAAACAACACCTTTTCTGGCCTGTCATTTAATTACCGACAATGTTCAAAGAGCGGCGCCTTTTGTTATCTGCCCTTTTCGTACCGAGAAACAAAAACGAAAGTACATAACGATGAGTGAGTACATAATTTGATTTAATAGAAGCAGCTCCTTTTGTTGTTGTTGGTCCTTTACTTAGTGAGAATGGAACAGGAAAGTACATAACGATGAGCACATAATTTGATTTAATTGAAGCAACACCTTTTGTTGTCTGCCCTTTACCTACTAAGAAACGATAACGAAAGTTCAACTTCACATTTCTGCTCAGGAAAACGCCGTTTTTAATATTTCTCGGGGAAATACAAGGTCGCTAAATGGAGGTAAAATAACATGAAAACATGCATTTTGGGACCAAAAATTACGGTCGTTAGTCGCGTTAGACAGGAGGTCGTTTAATTCAGTTGTAGATGAGAGAAAATTGTCTTGGGGGGAAATTTGACGGTCACATATGACGGGAAGTCGCTTAATACGGTGGGTCGCTAAGACAAGTTTGACTGTATATATATATATATATATATATATATATATATATATATGGATGGGTAAGCAGATGTTTTCTATGTGTATAGATTGCCTTTGCCTGTAGAGACAATTCGGTTATATTTCTGCAATGTATTGTGTTCGTTTTGAAATCAGAATAAGCCTGAAATACAAATTCGTAGTTACATTCTCCATTTCAAAAATAAAAACTTTTCATTGACTTCAAAACATCGATGACGTTCAGTATCCACAACGCCCTCTTGTCCTCCAGAGTCAGTCGGCATTGTTTTCCTACAACATAACAAAAATACAGTACAGGTAATTATCCATGTTCAACAAAATACAGGTGTCCGGCATTCGTGTTTTAAATTACTTATCAAACAGCGTCTTGTCCGCTTTTCCATTAGCAGTGACGTAATCAGCCACTCTGCGTTGTTAGCTGTTCACTTCTGTTCACGCAGAGACATCGATTTTGGATGCCGCATAAATTCGAAACCATTAACGATATGATAGGATTTCACTGGTCTCCGTACAGGTGAGAAAAAGGTTGCTGTTGCTATTATCTATTCAACTCTCTGATGTAAATGATATCGACCCAGTCCTGAAGCCGAGGGGTAGCAAAGTCGATAATCGGGTGATAAACACGGGAAAAGCACATTTCCTAATCCATTCTGTAGCGGAATTGGAGATGGAAGTTGTTTATTACGAAATTTCCGTTAAATTTATCACTTTGATTTCCGAGGTGTATCTACTGACATAATGTTAAATTTGAAAACTTATCCGTCAGCGGTGTCGCTCTGTGGATCACAGCTGTGAATTATAGCAACACAAGAAATTTTCCCAAATACATGCAGTCAAATTTCACGCAGATTCTCTGTGAAAAAGAAGTCGAGAATGGCCTGTGGAAAAACATATTTATCAATGAATATCAATCCAGTTTCATGTAGCATTATGCCTATTAAGAGAAGATTTATCGAAATAAATGCCTTATGAATGATAGTGATACGTGATTTTGGTTTTAGTGCTCAAAAGGCAATGTTCGTTGAAAACGTCAAACATTTTTGTTTTATCTCCGATATCACACATTGTGACATGTTTTTAAATTCATGAGATGAAAAGAGATAAATCTAATGTGCTGGATAGTTGACCGATTTTTCGCTTCTTTTAATCCCATGTATCAGTAAACAAGATTGTGAAGATTTTTCAAATTTGATTAAAAATGACTGCACAGACTCGCGTTGATTATGTTGTATCATATCAGAACCAATCCAAACTTTCTTTTGAATAAGATGACGGTAGCAGAGAGTAAATAATACTGTGAAAAGAGTTGTCTTTCGGATAACATACCCAGGATGAAACTATATGTCTTTCAGTAAACCGAAAGGTGACTGAGTGGTGACTGAGAGGTGACTAAGTGGTTACTGAGAGGTGACTGAGTGGTTACTGAGAGGTGAATGAGTAGTTACTGAGAGGTTACTTAAAGTCAGAGCTCTGCCATTCAGTCACCTTTTCAGACCTTTCAATCGACTAAATGGTACCGTTTCATCCTGTGACACTAACAACAATCATCACAATCAAAGTCTATGATGACTCCATAAAGAAAGGACAAAATATTGGAAACTCCCAGAGCTAGACTTCTTAAAAATGTTTGCACCCTCAGACTCCATTCACAAATTGGGTTAATCTTATATAACATGATTACGTTTCTATCTATTCATACTATAGGTCTGTACTTTAATCAGATTATGTTTGTATCAGAATTTTATTTTGACATCACGGATAGATTTTGTACTTAATGCTGTTCAATGTCGAATAAAAGATGCATCGCAGCACTTCCTGGAATGAGACTTCATTCATTCATTGGTGTTACATTACGTTAGAGAGAGTCAAATATAATATCATCTTAACCATCGTCGAGCACACGTGCCCATAATTTTCTCTATGATATTGAAATTCGTCATAGATGTAAATATTGGCTTTTTAACACTATCATATTGGATAATGGAAAATATGATCTTTCATACTGTAGTATGATGAATGAAAATCATCTCTAATGACAAATCTGTTTATTCAAACAAAAATTCCTGGTTTAACTTCATTCCGACCAGTTTTGAGTATGGACAATAATTTATTCCTCATCCCCCGAAAAAAAGACCAAGTGTAAAATGTATTTTGCTTCAGAAAATATGGCAAACACACTTGCCTACCTCTTAAACTTGCATGTTCAGCCACAACTTTGGTATATAAAATGTACATATATAGGCAAATATGTGTTCCATGTTTTCTGAAGCAAAATATGTGCATTTTTTTTTTTAAAAAAGGTTCTATTTTCTTCTGAAACCCTTTTTCTCAATATAACAATCTTATGGCTTTCGTCACTTGCAGTCACAATGATTCTAGCTGTCTTCTAACTCACCATTTTGAATAAATGTTAACTAGGTTTTATGGTTAAGTCTATTTTGTAATAGGGCTACATGTGGCCCTTACTCTACCTTGTCCTTTATCAAAGCAATTTATCTAAAATTTCTCTTTTTTCTTCATTTTCTTTTTCATTCTGGCAGCTGAGATAAACAACTATCGGTATACTTTCAGTTTCATTTCAAACTCCTTCTATATATAAAATAAATTTTACCGGTCGCGGTAGCTCAGTGGTTGGAGCGTTCGCTTAGTAACCGGGAGGTCGTGGGTTCGAGCCCCGCTCGTGCCATGGCCGCGTTAAACCTAAGACGAAAAATAGGTAGTGATTGCTCCTTCGCCAAACGCTCGGCATTTAGAAGTGAGAATCACGGGTCTTTCGGATATGACCTTAAAAACGGAGGTCCCGTGTCACGGTAGGCGTTGGTACGTTAAAGAACCCTCACTGCTACGGCCCTGAGCGCTAATCATAGGTCTAAATTTGTGGAACTTCACCTACAGCTGGTGACGTCTCAATATGAGTGAAAAATTCTCGACGGGACGTAAAACAAACAAACAAACAAAATGAAATAAATTATAGCATTAATAATTTGTAGTAAAAATACATATATGTACTTGTAGTATTCATTTGCTATGTAAGTGTAACAAAACAAAATAGATTCAATTTTTTTTAGGGGGTGGGGGTCAAACTTCATAAATTATAAATTCGGGGCAGACACATCGATCAGGAAATATACGACAACAAATGTAACAAGGCTAACAAGGATAAATCAATGGCTTCAAAAGAATGGCTAGTAAAAAATATCAAAGTATCACGATTAGCTTCATGTAGGCTTAGTTGTGAAACACTAGCTTGCTTCCAGTTCGAAAACTCAGATCCTGTTCCATTTCAGTTGAGCTCTTCCATTTACTTCGTCCTGCATCGGCCGTCTCAAATTCACATCTACAAACATGCAATCTCAGAATGATGACAGAAATCCTTAGTCACGAAATGGCAACTCATCTGCATATTTAATGATAACACACACATTTGAATAATAAAGGACTTAGAATAATTCCCTGGGTTACCCCTTAGCTGGCTATGCCATGATCCAAAGAATGTTACCCAGATTATTGACTCAGTATTGGGAATATTGAAAAATAATTCCAATGTTATTTATAAGAATTGTTTTTACTGGACAAAAATAAAGCTGAACAAGAATTTACACATGATTAAATCCGAAAACGCGATGGATTCATACGCGCTTGAAAACAAATAACGTAATGTACGGAGACCGCGGGGAAACCATTCCAATTATATATTTTTGAAATTGTTAATACCGTGAACGAATTGAAATTATAAGAATCAAACATTCTTTTTGAAGAATTTATCGATGTATAAACGCCGAACATCACAAACTTAACTTAAAAGTGCTTCGTACATTTATTCAGTCTGTGAGTAAAATGTCCAAAGTTTACGCATCGATAATTCTTCAAAAAGAATGTTTAATCTTGTAATAAGCCCGCCCGAGGTCGTTGAGCGGTAGAGCGGACCGAATTTGCGATATTCCGTCAATAACCTTTTTATTGCAAATTTTTCTAATTTTATGATTCTGGAAGCGCAGTTCGGTACCACACGAAGTATGTAGGTCCATGATCATTAAAGTTTATAAACATGTGACGTTGCAATCGTCAAGTTGTGTACGCAGATGTGAGACTCCACGATTGAGTGAAAGTAGTCCTCGGGCATTTACAGTAAAATCTATGATGTTCCTAATAGAATCTATATGGGAAAATATCGAAATATATGCCATAATTATGTTTGTGTGAATAAATTGTTTACTTTCAGATGGATTATCTTTAAACAAATCAACAAAGAGCACTGCATAAAATTTATATAAGTTTTGTCTGAGAATAATAGTATAAAGATTTTCTGGTTTGATTTTGAAAGTCAGACAGGCTTCAGTAAAGAATCAGCTGTCTCTTAAACCGGACTGAAATTTAGAAGAAAAAAAAACAAAAACAAAAAAAACCAAAAAACAAAAAAAAACAACATTAACAAATTAACAAACAAAATGAAAAACCAAAACCAAACAAAACGAAACAATGTAAAATTATCCTTGTTTTTTTTTTTAAAGTGGTTATGCATAATTGTCGTTTACATTTCGTTTGGTCAAATACAATTATACAAAAGACGAAACAAAATGATTCTTCATCTGTACCATAAACGTAAACTTATTATCTATTTTATATATGATTTTCCTAGCTACCTCGCCCTGTCAGTCATTATTGATTGATTGATTGATTGATTGGGGTTTTACGCCGTGTTGGCAATATTTCAGCCATTTTACGGCGAGTCAGTCATTACAGCCACAAGACACTTTGAGAACCCCTTTTTTTTTTCAGTTATCCGAAAACTTTGTTAATCACGTGATTCCTGCCCGTCCTTGATCCATTCATTCAAAACCATAATGGATACAAATATTTTCATATCGATTTCACACACACACACACACACACAAAGATATATATATATATACAAAATTAAAAACGGAAAAAAAAATTGAAAATAAGCAAAAAAAAAAAAGCACAAAAAAACAAACAAACAAAAACAAAAACAACAACAACAAAAAAACCAAAATACAAAAAACAAAAAAACAAAAAAAAAAATAGATAAATAAATGAATAATGATAATCAAAATAAAATAAATAAAGAAATTGATAAAAATAAAATAAAAAAAAACAAACAAAAACCAAAGCAATAAGATTAAAAAAAAAAAACCAACAAACAAATGTTTCCTGTAATGTATGTAACATAACTGTAAAGAGTTTTATTTTTCATTAGGAAAACTTACCAAGCCTACTTGTTTGATTGAACATATCAATAAGCAGATGATTAGCCGTGGTTACAGACGGGAGGTCTAATTACATCAACCCTATTTCAACATGCAAAATATTTTTTAAAAAAAAACATATATAGAAGATAATTTGCCACAGGCATCAAATAAAATTCATCCTATTAAAATCATCTTGTTAGATTAAAAACAAAAGTGATCAACAGTAACTGTCGCTAATGATATCCGTCTACATTCTGCTAAGGTTTGTAAAAGTGGATATAATCAAAATATTTTTGACATTTATTGTTTGACGCTTGTCTTTGGATTATCACTGTAATAGGGATGGGAGCGCTGCACTCTATCATCATATAAAGGGACTTTTCACCTCAGTTCGTCACGATTTCCGTGAATGTTCATTGAATGCAAGTTTTGCCATTGATGTGGGTTAGATATCTGCCAGATTCTGATGCATTTCCTGCAACGAGCAGCTAGGGACTGGAATTATCAAGTTTTCGTTTAATGTTTAAAGGAATTCTGTTTTGTTTAATTACATTATGTGCGATATAGCAAAATTAAGGTCTTTAAAAATAGATGAAAAATTTATGAAGGTAAACCGGAAATGAAATTTGTTTTCAGGTTATTTAAAAGTCGTTTGTTTTACTATTCTTTGATTTTGATGATTTGAAAGGATTATATTTGTAATTAGGTTTAACATCATTAATACATAACGATGTACAAGATATTTATACGATCAAGAAGACTATGACAACACTTATTTTTCACTCCTATTACAAGTGTATAAATGTTATCGTGTAATTTTCTTCCGTTGACATCAACGTGTATTCCTCGACATAGGAGTTCTAGTAACAGAGATTTAAATGAATTGAATAATTAGACAAACTGATGCACATGAATTGAATAACGCACCTTACGTACCAAGTCAAACTGATGTACAGGTATATTTCAGTACTGGCTGCGTCTTTCGTGCTATCATTCTCTTACACATAGGTGTCGCTGCGCTGCTCTCCGCATTCACCTCTGTCAACCCTCGAAAATGTTTTTTTGCTAAGATTCTTGGTAAAGTTTTAAACAGTGAATCTATGAACATTTAAAATCCTTCATTATTGTAATTATTAATATAGACTATAAATGATAATTTAGTTGAGGTAAATAATCTCTTGCACACATTTTATCCACAAAGTTTTCAGGGAACTATTTTGAGGAGGAAAAAATCAAAATGATCACGTGTTAGTCAAAATGGAGGGAAAAGTGAACAGAGTGAACGAAGGGTTGAAGAAGTACGATGAGTCTATTAACATCAAGGATAAGCAGTTGGAGGCGATTTGTAAGATTGTGGAGGGAGAGAATGTCATTATGAATGTACCCGTTGGTTATGGTAAAAGTCGCCATGCTTTCGCCATGTTTTGATCATGTGATCGAATTATAGTCATATGGTATGGAACTACTTTTCAAGCGTTGACAGAGGTGAATGCGAAGAGTAGCGCAGCGACACCTATGTGTAAGAAAATGTCGTGCTGTAATACGGAACGGGTGTGCAGAGAAAATGAATTACTCACATGGGTCAGCAATATACAACAGTCACGAATGAGCCAGGGCTGATTTCTTGAATGTAATTTAAAGACATTTGTACTCCTTATGTTTCTCTAATTTCATTCCAGTTGTTTCTTTTAAATAAATTTTTATGTCTACTTGATATGTCAGTTTTTTAAGCCACGCCTGCAACATATCACGTGTTTATTTCGAGAATCATCAAAGCTTTATCTTTCGTGAGTTAATCTAATCTACACAATTAGCAATCTACAACAGGCAATGTCTATGCATACAAAAGGTCAATTATAGTACAAATATTGTTGATATAAAAATAAACAGTAAATGTACACACGAACGTATATAGACAACTACGGTGTACAATAAGTTCATATTATAACGACCCCGCTCGTGCCATGGCCGCGTCAAACCTAAGACGTAAACATAGGTAGTGATTGCTCCTTCGCCAAACGCTCGGCATTTAGAAGTGAGAATCACGGGTCTTTCGGATATGACCTTAACAATGGAGGTCCCGTGTCGCGGCAGACGTTGGCACCTTAAAGAACCCTCGCTGATACGTCCCTGAGTGCTAATCATAGGTCTAAATTTGTGGTACTTCACCTACAGCTGAGTGAAAAATTCTCGACGGGGCGTAAAACAAACAATCAATCAATCAATATCATAACGAGCACAAGAGGTTGATATGTTGTCATAATATATCCTTTACTTAGAGTATATATTTAATAGTGAGAATGGAAGCAAAGTTATAGCCGGGTACTAGAAACGTGTACCAGTCTACTTCTTGTAACTGAGACCTTGAAGATTGTAATATGATCAATCAAAGATACCCAAGGTTTTCCGAAGAACCGAGCGCGAACCTGCTTCTGTTACAGAATGCTATCAATGTTAGTAATACTTATCCCATCCTGTTACAATGCTACATGTAGTGATGTTGATTTCAGTACTAGTTTTCAGTCAATGTCAGTACATCTAGCGGAAGTTATAAATACGTACATATATAATGGACAATGCTTTTCGATGTTGGAAACCAAACTAGATTTCGTCAGTATGATAAACTATGTAAAATAGTAATATCAGACAGATTTGACAAATTATTCATTGGTTTTAACGAAATATTGGTCTATTCAATGCAAGGGGGAAACGGTTATTTTCTAATGCATATTCATGAGGGATATAGCGTTTATAGTGGATGTGCGCAAAGTGGACAGGAAAAGTATTATCAGAAACATAACGAAAGAAGGGGATTTGATAAACAATATTAATAGTCTTATGATGCATGGAATTTTACTCTCCTTCTCACGTTCATCACACAAAGTGATTCTCCCAATCACATTCCTCGTTTGACGGTCTTTTACCGCTGAACATGTTCCGCCAACAACCTGTAGGCCGTTCACGCTTTCGCATTGTCATATTGTTGTTTTTTTAATCATGCTCAGCTTGCAACGTCCCGAGTTTATCACCCGACTCCGAGAAATAAGCTTGATAACTGTTTTAATCCGATCAAATTGTATGGTATAATTTGAATAATATGCATAGCTGGATTAAAAAAAACCGCACACTTTTATTCCTATGATAACAATCAATTAATACAACACCTATACTGATATATATTTATTTCATGTATCTCAGGGAAACAGGCCAAGCCACTCTTCTGAGTGGAGTCTATTACCTGAAGACCATCGTTCTTAAGGTTTTCTACAACAACGAGGTCCATCGTCATCGAACGCAAGTCCTTTCATTTGCCGTGATGGTCGAGCGGTCTGGCGCGATGGCCATGTGCTGCTAGAAGGATTGGTTCCATAGAACGTGAGTTCGACCCAAGATTGGGGCGGAAGTGGGTATTCATCTATAGTGAATTTCTCTGTATAATTATGATATGAGTATGCCAAACTGCAAATGCCAGCAAGTTGATCGAGTGGAAACTGCTTTTTGCAACTTGAAAAAATATCTGTAGTCCACCTACGAATTTTGCAATATTGAAAATGTGATTTATCCTTAATTCAATAAATCTATGAATAATTATTTCAATGTGTTATAGCACTAATAAAGCACATCTTGAAAATCATAATTACCCTACATATACTGCTTGTGCATAACAATTAAATGACAAAATCATACTGCGTTTCGTTGGAAAACGCATAAATGTTTACCCTCTAACATGCAATCTTGCAAGTGAAATTTGGGCAGTTGCACGAGTACAAAGATCAAAAACTGTTCATTTGTAACCTTTCATCATTAAATCAATCATTGATTATTTGTTTTCCGCCACATCCAACAATTTTTTCAGCTATCTGGTGGCGTTCAGTTTTTATTGGTGGAAGAGAGAACCCAGATACAATGCGCCCGGGAAGAGACCACCAACCTCCCAAATGTAAACTGGCAAACTTTCTCAATTATATCGGCGCGAGAGAGAATCGAACACCCGCGCCGACTAGAGGTCAGAGACCTTGTGATTTTGAACGCGATGCTCTGACTACTCGGCCATGAAGACCCCTTCATCATTAAATCTTTGAAGTTTAAAACAAAAGCAATTATGAGGTTGACGCACTGCCACAAACTGTAGGATCAACACACAGTCACACTAATAAAGGTGATCACATTGTAACTTATTTATGAGGTTGACACACCATCATTTAGTTGTGAGGTCGCTACATAGCCACTTAATAATGAGGTCGAGACGCCGACATTTAGTTGTGTGAGGTTGCTACATAGCCACTTAATAATGAGGTCGAGACGCCGACATTTAGTTGTGAGGTCGCTACATAGCCACTTAATAATGAGGTCGAGACGCCGACATTTACTTGTGAGGTCGCTACATAGCCACTTAATAATGAGGTCGAGACGCCGACATTTAGTTGTGTGAGGTCGCTACATAGCCACTTAATAATGAGGTCGAGACGCCGACATTTAGTTGTGTGAGGTTGCTACATAGCCACTTAATAATGAGGTCGAGACGCCGACATTTAGTTGTGAGGTCGCTACATAGCCACTTAATAATGAGGTCGAGACGCCGACATTTACTTGTGAGGTCGCTACATAGCCACTTAATAATGAGGTCGAGACGCCGACATTTAGTTGTGTGAGGTCGCTACATAGCCACTTAATAACGAGGTCGAGACGCCGACATTTAGTTGTGTGAGGTCGCTACATAGCCACTTAATAATGAGGTCGAGACGCCGACATTTAGTTGTGTGAGGTTGCTACATAGCCACTTAATAATGAGGTCGAGACGCCGACATTTAGTTGTGTGAGGTCGCTACATAGCCACTTAATAATGAGGTCGAGACGCCGACATTTAGTTGTGTGAGGTCGCTACATAGCCACTTAATAATGAGGTCGAGACGCCGACATTTAGTTGTGAGGTTGCTACATAGCCACTTAATAATGAGGTCGAGACGCCGACATTTAATTGTGAGGTCGCTACATAGCCACTTAATAATGAGGTCGAAACGCCGACATTTAGTTGTGTGAGGTCGCTACATAGCCACTTAATAATGAGGTCGAGACGCCGACATTTAGTTGTGAGGTCGCTACATAGCCACTTAATAATGAGGTCGAGACGCCGACATTTACTTGTGAGGTCGCTACATAGCCACTTAATAACGAGGTCGAGACGCCGACATTTAGTTGTGAGGTCGCTACATAGCCACTTAATAATGAGGTCGAGACGCCGACATTTAGTTGTGTGAGGTTGCTACATAGCCACTTAATAATGAGGTCGAGACGCCGACATTTAGTTGTGAGGTCGCTACATAGCCACTTAATAATGAGGTCGAGACGCCGACATTTACTTGTGAGGTCGCTACATAGCCACTTAATAACGAGGTCGAGACGCCGACATTTAGTTGTGAGGTCGCTACATAGCCACTTAATAATGAGGTCGAGACGCCGACATTTAGTTGTGTGAGGTTGCTACATAGCCACTTAATAATGAGGTCGAGACGCCGACATTTAGTTGTGAGGTTGCTACATAGCCACTTAATAATGAGGTCGAGACGCCGACATTTAGTTGTGAGGTCGCTACATAGCCACTTAATAATGAGGTCGAGACGCCGACATTTAGTTGTGAGGTTGCTACATAGCCACTTAATAATGAGGTCGAGACGCCGATATTTACTTGTGAGGTCGCTACATAGCATAGCCACTCTAACGGTATTATGAGGTCCTACACAAACATATAATAATGAAGTTCAGTAGACAGACACTCAATCATGAGGTCGGTACACAAATATTTGATAATGAGGTCGGTACACAAATATTTGATAATGAGGTCGGTACACAAATATTTGATAATGAGGTCGGTACACAAATATTTGATAATGAAATCGGTACAAAGCCACTTAATTATGAGGTCGACACGCAACCACTTATTTACAGCTGTATGAGGTGGTGAACTAACACGCCCAAATACCTTATCTACTGTCCAGTTCTTTCTGTATTGTGATTTGAAGTAACCTTTGATCGATTTGAAAATCACTCGTTCTTAAAAATTCAGGATAATACCCTTGATATGTATTTTCAAGTGACTTTATTTATTTATTTATTTATTAAGCATTTTCCGACCATTATAAAACACCCTTCTGTTGTATCTACATATGCGTCCACCATACACTGTGACGTCACGATACTAGAAACAAAATATCACCAATGCAGATATCAAAACTGAAACAGATACACAGTCAATCATGTAGAATACAGATTTTCTACAGAAATCGTGACTACCTCAAATTTAACGTTCCCCGCCGAATGACAACTGAGCATGTGAATTTTTCTTCTATCATCTATCAATACTTGGAATCCTCCAGCCATATTGACATTCAAAACAGCAATAAAATTAAGAAACCAAACAAGCAATCTACAGATCGACCGTATTCTGTAATTGCAAATCACACATGAAATCAAAGTCCTCCTATATGAAGACAGTAAGTTAAGCTTTAATGAAGATGGTGTCAAATTTGTAAAATGTACCTAGGCATATTTTACAAAAAAGCAAGAAAAAATAAATAAATAAAATAATAATAAAATTAAAAAAAACCAAAAAAACAAAAACAAAAAAACAAAAAACAAAAACAAAAAAAACAGAAAAAAAAAATAAAAAAACAAAAAACAAAATAAATAAAATAAAAAAAAATAATAAAAGAAAATAAATAAAAAAAATAAAATAAAAAAAAAGTATAAAAAAATAAATAAAATAAAAAACTGTTTTTTGTACATATTTTCAGCTTAAAGATAACTGTTTTTCCGTTTATGTAGCCCTTTCCACTCTCGCCGCTTTGCTTGCATCCTCTGGTTCACGATCAATATTTTATGTAATAAATGGTAATGCTACATTGAATCTTATATATCTACATTTCCAATGTGTTTGTCTTCGTTATCTTTACAAATGGTAACGATAGTCATTTAGTGAGAACACAAATGGGTGGGCTTGTTATGTTCACATTGTTTTTTTATTTGTTGAAATATGTGTAACAGTAAATAAATAATCCTTAAACATACAACACATAACACCTTAAAATCACTCGATTCATTTAAAGAACGGTCTTCATAAACAAAATCCATTCAATACATTCAAAGACTGAATTTGCGGTTTCTGAACATAACAAATTGAGTGCCTTATGTAAAGATTAAATTAATAACATTTCTCAACCTTAATCATTCCGCCTGTTGGTCGATGTCTGAATGCGTCCATCAATTAACTTCGGGTAGAAATAGCAGGGTATCGATTTTGTTTATATGTTTGAAGATATGATGTACTAAAAGCTTTCTCAGTATGGGGCCAAGATATTGAATCAAGGGTAGGTATGGGGTATGTGTCCATTTTGGTTTGTAAATGAGAAAACCATTGACACTTAAACAATGACTCCACCTACAATATGGTTCTTGGACTTCTGAAATGTACCCAAATAAAACATCGGTTACTCTACAGAAAAATTACTGAACAGCGTGCCATAGGACTTCTGAAATGTACCCAAATAAAACATCGGTTACTCTGCAGAAACATTACTGAACAGCGTGCAATAGGACTTCTGAAATGTACCCAAATAAAACATCGGTTACCCTACAGAAAAATTATTGAACAGCGTGCCATAGGACCTACAAAAGATAATCAGATACGTATGCTCTAACATTGTAAATCCAAGCAATTGATTTATCATACTTAATACAATATATTTTTAGATGCGTGCTTAGTTTCTTTGCTACAGTCATCCAAATTACCTCCATTTATCCAATCATCCATTTATCTGATCATATAGAAATATTGATGTCATAAATATTTCATCGAGCAACGGCACCTGTCCACTGGTTCATTCTATACAATAACTATAACGGTGTATTAAATGTTGTTTTACGATTTCTTTACGACCTCCCGTGATACGCTTTCATTTCAAGAGACCCGTCATTCCGTTATTTACGATGACTAAAGGGTTCTTGGATGTGTATATCAAATTAGTAATTAGCCACAGTACTGGGATCTTTCCAGCATCAAAGGAGTCGGCATCCAACTTTGAAGACGTCAAATATCTTTGTGGAAATTAGAATAATTCTTCGCATCTTGACAGAAACCGGAAGTTGACCATGATCATTTTAAAAGACCGGAAGTAGAAACAATGGTCGTGCCACAGACTCAGTGGTTGACAAAGTAATGGGAAATGGAGAAAGATGCATTAAGTAAAAGACCCGATACCGGTTATTATCGTTTTTGTTCCTATTTGTTATCGATTCCGTTGGCATAGCGACAGTGCCGTGAGCAGAAAAATTGGTTCCGACAAGCACGTTCGGACCTTTTGACAAGACTCGTGCTATTTGAACAAATGTAAGTTTCCCGAAAGCTTCGATAACGAGACAAGCACTAGAAGAAAACTATTATAGACCTTCCGGAACTCTTTCTCTTAGAATGTTAATGGTATCTTCGGAAGATACTATTTCAAAACAAAAAATTGCGCTTTTCACCACAATTTCCTCAGCGACTGAACAATTTCAAACAGAAATTGGAAAACAAATCACATGAACTTCTAAAGTACGAAAACTCAAACAAGTAACTCTAGAATTTCCGGTACCATAAGCGACATCCTATTGGTAGATTACTATCTACGTTCCTGTCACATGAATGATGGGTCATTACAGCTTTCGTTTTATTCAACACAACTTGTGTCCTTCAAAGAGAACAACTACCATTTTCTTCATCGATCTTACCAGTCTTCAACTTCGTTATGATTTGCAATCGGAACTTATCCCACCCTTCATACAAAAATTTTCTCTACAATGCAATGCTGACATATTTCCATCTTTTAACTATTGTCTCGCTACATGGAGTATTTTTTCCCCCTTTGAAACAGTTATCCCGTGTTTATAAACTTTCACAGCGAGCACAGAGATCTCTCTTGATGCTGTGTATGGTTCACAACCTTTACCACTGTTTGAACAACTCAAATGTTCGCTGTTTTTGAACAAATCTAATTTTACAAATACCGTTCGTTATTTAAAGTTTTATATTGCACGAGTCCTAATTACTTGAATGGTTTGTTTGTTTAATGCCGATGAAAGATTTGGCTTAAGAATTTCAGAATATTGGGAATAAGGACAAAAACAAGCAATGCGCAAAAAAACAGACCGCCAAAACGTATTTACACGACACGCGCAACGCTAAAAATGCGCACCGATCATTGTGTATCATTTGCGCAATGGACGTAAAAAATGATTAAAGGAGTACCATTTTAGTCCATTTAAAATAATGCTTATACAATTATAAAGAAAAGAAGGTATAGCAAAACTTCGTTGATAGAATTGCATGCATTTCATAATTTGTAATTTTGAAAGAAAAAAAAGAGAAAGATTATTTGTATTTATAAACAAGTATTATGAAACTTGCCCCAGTATACAATGCGAAGAACATTGACCAGTAGCCTGTCCAACATTTCGTTACTGACGTCCAAGACTTCTGCACCACCATCCCCCACCCCCACCCCGACTCCTTCCAATTTAGAGCCTCGTTAATTTATTGTAATTAAACTTCCATTTAATATTTCGGCACACTCATTATTCCATTGCGTTTATATTCTCTGATATTACAAAACACTTAGACAATGACATGTGTTTCTTATATCTATATTCTGTAATTCACTGTACATGTAGGTCAAATTTCAAGGTCACTGTTCGTATCGAGAAATATAATGTATTGAATTGGTACTAACAAAACACCAGTAAATATCAAAATGATCATCACAGCTGATTTACACATCTATCAGCACTTCGAAAAGATTTTTTTTTTCAAGAAACATGAAATAGAATAGAAATATATATGTAACTTTTTCTTTAAATATATGATAAATGATGGCGTTTTCTTCATATGATTACTACGATCAGATACACATCATCGAAAAAAAATATTTACAATAAAACATTGACCTGAAGGTATATTGAAACGGATAATCACTCAAGGACTATTTCTATTTTTGTTTTTTCTTATTTGTTTTATTTTTTTTTTTTTTTGTTTTTTTTTTTTTTAGTTGTTGTTTTTATTTAATTTTTTTTTAATTTTTGTATTTTGTTGGTTTTTTTTTTTTTGGTTTTGTTGTTGTTGTTGTTGTTGTTGGTTTTTTTATTTTGGTTTTTTTTTGTTTTTTTTTTTTTGTTTTTTGTTGTTGTTTTGTTGGGTTTTTTAAAGTTTTGTTGTGTGTGTGTTTTGTTTGTTTGTTTTTTAATCTTGAAAGAAATTGAAATCATTGTCGTTTGAAAGATGTTCAGGAATATGATGAAACAAACTAACACATGCATCAATACTATAATACTATGATAACATTGATTCGCAGTGGAATGAAGCAAACGTTCTCCTACACATAACATGTTCTTTCAGTCTAGAACTGATAAATAAGGGTTGAAACTCCTTCCCATCAATATCTATTATACTTGTTTCGACGAAGTTTTAATATTTGTGTGAAATATATACTCATCACATCACTGACATTGTATCAGGTTTGTTTATAATCATATATATATATATATATATATATATAGATAGATAGATAGATAGAAATTTTCACTGACATACACACACACAGATGTATATATATATATATATATATATATATATATATATATATATATATATATATAAATGCAATGATATTCATTTCCTGGTGAACGCGCTGCAGCTGTAAATAATGCGCATATAAATCTCAATGAATAAAGTACATCTATTTCAGTGACTAGAAATTCCGACAGAAATGAAAGTAGAATCTAAACACTTCATGGAAATTGCCGGCGTGAAGTGTCGCAGTTCATACTCTCATGCATTTTCAAATCTGAAATTTATTCCGTAAGTGACACTGATTCAGTTGATTATATGGAGTGTAGTAATATTGTAAAGGTGTAGCAGATGCCGAATCATGAAAAGCTTTAGCATTGAAAAGAATTTATATGCATTACATTGTATGTAAAGTTGCACGTTTATTGACAAAGTAGTAGATTGTTGATATAACTTCTGCTCTATTTCCATCAAATATAAACAATAAAAATAATGCTGAATTCTATTGACGAATAATTCAATTTCATTTGTAAAACATAATTTGATTGGTTCATTTAAAAACATTATATCAGTTTTTTGTTAAGATGTCCTAGGAATAACGTCAAAATACGGTAAGTGTGACTGCTGTTACTATTTGGTGCTATGACAATATTGCCCCGAGTCAAATAAAATCTATATTTCATCAAATGTGCTTTAATAAATTAAACTATAAGGAATGAACGCAATTTCTATTCATTTTATACGATAAAAAGTAGTTGGGACATTTTGTTGGTTTGTTTTACAAATGTCGAGAATTTTTCACTCGCACTGAGACGTCGCCAGTTGTAGGTGAAATACCACAAATTTAGACCTATGCTTGGTGCTCAGGGATGTAGCAGTCAGGATTCTTGAACGTGCCGCTACACGGGACTTCCGTTTTTAAGATCATATCCGAAAGACCCGTGATTTTTACTTTTAAATGAAAAGGTTTGACGAAGGAGCCATCACTACCTATGTCTACGTCTTAGGTTTGACGCGGCCATGGAACGAGCTGGGTTCGAACTCACCACCTCCCGGTTACGAAGCAAACGCTCTACCATCGAAGTGTCTCCATATAAATGAAAGATTCTTGAGAGGGACGTAAAACAATATATACCACCGAGCTACCGCAAACGGTTTTAAACACTTCGCGGTTTATAATAGGTAAACTGCCATAATTTACTTTATATCATGTAATACGTTTACTCTTAAAATAAACTAATTTTCATATGACTTATTCAAACATTATCATTTTTGCAATCAAGTCCCATAATATAACGTAGTAGGAATAACGTCACAAGAAGTTTGCCGCCTCAATTTTTATTTTGTTCATATGGCAATATTGCTCCGCATCACATACAATTTACAATTACTCCAAATGCGTTTTATTAAATCAAATTATGATAAATAAAAGTAATTTCTATTTTTTTTTTATAACATATATAATTTGGAGGTAGATTACGCAATATACACCGTGAAAAGACGAAGACTGTCCCAAATTACTTTATATCGAATTAAATGACTAGAACCTTATGATTTAATTTAGTAAAACGTTTTTGGTGTAATTTCATGAATAATTTTGAAGAATATATTAGATCTACTTGACACGGAGCAATATTGCTGCAACAGCAAAATAGAAGCAAAGGAGCCAACGTATTGTGAACTCATTCTTATGACGTCATGTGACGCAACCTAAAGGGTACGTCATTTGCATTGACTTACTGGAGAAACTGAACAGTATCACAATAACAAAACATCAATGTCGCGCATTCATTGTAAATTCCCAAGACTGTTGACGACACAGATCTGCGGACAGGGGTTTCTTGTTTGAATTAAGAAAATAACAACTCTACAACTTAACTTCAAGAATTGCACTTTAATTTCTTCCTCTATCAAATGTTAATTGCGCAACAAGAATCTACATTTCATTCACATCATAAACGAACTTGAACAGTGTATTTCGCTGATTTCAGAGCTACAGAATTTTCGAGATTTCTATGCATTTCATCACTCCAGCTTCCTCAAGTTTTCAAATTTGATTATCATTTTTTTTTTTTAGTCATATGTTCCATTAGTGGTTTGTATTTTTCAAATAGCGGAAATCAAATGGCGGTTATGAGAAAACTAAGGAAACTTTTGACGATCAATACTTGTAATCATATAAAGCAGTTTAAAAATGATATGAACGATTAATTTTATACCACATTAACCAAATCACGTCTTGTACACAGCCTTGGCCCACCGTCGTCATCACATCCTATTACATGTATATAATTACGACACAGACCTTAATTCCAATGATTATGAAGGTACGCTGAAGACGAACTTTGATTGGGATGATAGTTCCTGCAGGCGCCGACATTAAAGTGCAACGGGGTACAGTGTAAAATGACATTTCCATACCGTCAGCAAAAAAAAAAAAAAAAAAAAAAGTTGGTGTTTTTTTTTTATAATTAGTTCTATGTTTAGAAAAGTATCCTAATGAAGAAAAGTCGCGTAACCCAAACCACATCAGTTTCCTAACATTTTCCGTAATTTGTTTTCAAAGATTTTATAGTACATTGCTCTCGTAAACAACAATAAGTTTAGTCGCAATATGGTCATTACCATACCAACGAGTTTGAACTTTATAGTTCATTTGTTATTCATTAGTGATATTGATTATCTCCAACAAACATGACTTAAAACTGAGAAATATCAAAACCACAATCCTCTCATAGAATGTACACTGACATAAAACGACCCATCATAACAGGCATATCGCGAGAAAAACGTTAGTAGGTCTTTAAAAATTGTAACGAAATCCATTTCCTTATGAATGCGCCTCAGTTGTGAATACGCATATGAATCTTGATAAATATAGAGCGTCTGTTTTAACGGCTGGGAATATTCTGACAGAAATGAAAGTACAATGAAAATATATAAAAAGTAAATTTCAGTTTGGAAAATACACGAGGGTGTGAACTGCGACACTTCACGCCGACATACTTATCATAAAGTGCTCAACAATTGCCAAAAATAAAATTTATATATCTTTCTTGTATGACCACAATTTGTGAAATGTTGGTGCATCTTTAAAGAAAAGAAGTTATATACTTTCTATGAATAGAAACTCAACAATATCCGGTATCTCTTGTTTGTGTATGAATAGCATAGCCAAAAGTGTATGAAATCTCGATGTAATTTCTAATATTTGCTTAGTTTATTCAACACCCTCTGAATGAGAGGTATCCATTTTCACGAAATCTTATGAAATATTATGAGGAATTGCAAAATGTATGCACAATTATATACGACCATCATGTGTGCTAGAGTACTTTTGGACTATTACACCAATGAAACATTTTCTTTGAACTTGTTGATTATCATCATTTTGTGCAACATTAATTCTTTCCAAAAATACTGACTGAAAATTAAAACTCTAGCACGGAACAATTATATAACGTTGTGATCATTCATGGCTTGTCAGAAGTTGCAAGAAAATTCTGTCTTAATTTGTTGTAACTGGTCAATCTAAGACTCGTATTTCGTTAACAACTGTTAAGCGGGAAATGATTACAAAGTATTTCATTACAAAATATTTCATTTTATTTAAATTTAGAATATCTCTGCAGTACATATCACATATAAAGAATATTCATTATTTTCAAAATGTATACTTCAAAACATATATAAGTATAAATATTCAAATAAACATATATTATTGGACCTTAACCGATATTCTCGGCATTTCTTTCGAACTTGAATAATCAAGTACATCTGTTGGAAGTTTCTATTTAAAAAAAAATCCATTTTGTAAAATTTTCCCCATTCAAATTTAGGAAGAATTATTCAATTAACTCTCAATCACTATTCAATGTTCCCCAAAGTGAAAATATCCCGGCAAGGATTCATACGACAAAATAAAGAACTTTCAATTGATTTTTCAAATCCAATAACATTTCAATATGACGTTATGCATGGTTCTTTGAATAAACATATTTCTTCAGATGTTCTAAACCCTGGCAAAATTGCGTGTGCAGCGCACGCGCGCATTAAATAACAGAAAATTAAGCACCCATTGCCTTATACATTATGAGGAGGGAATATATTTACATTTCATCATTATTGCCAATTTTGGCGGGAATCTTATTAGCCATCTTGGAGCGGTCGTCCGCTTTTTCAGCAATCAAGTCGATCGTCTGCAGGTGACGGATAAGGAGAAATGTTCGCCTAATAATGACTATCATCACTGAATATTTGCCCCGGCATCCATTGGTGAAAAGTATTCATTAATATGCACGCTTGTCTTGGAAAACAACTTTATTGTCATGATAACAGGGTTCAAAATCAATACACAATCCGAGGGGACCGTTTAGTACCAAAGCTGGAGTCAATCGAGCAACGTCCATCACAAAAGCGCTTAGCTCCGGTACTTTCCTTCAGTCATCACTAGCCGTCCTTTAATGTTCTCTCTCTATCTAAAAATCTAATTCAAGGCACTTTGATTATGATTGCAATCAAAAGCCCTCCCTAGACTAGTCACATAAACCGACAAAGTCAATATTGTCTTCCTTTTCTTTTTGCTTCTGCCAAATCCAATTTTGTTCCTGTCATGAATCCTTTCACCGCATCAGACTTTATCGTGAAGGAAGAAATTATCGGCGAATCCGATTGTGAAGTACATTTCCTTCCGATGAATGTCCCAAGAAAACTAAGGCTGAAAATGACTTCCGAAACATCCCAAAGTCTTGCCAACAATCCCGCACTTAATACAGTACGGAACTACATTACAACATTTCCTATATCAAAATCTATTACAGGATGTTGTCATTTCTGAAATTCTGATTTATGGCAGCAACTCATCAACGCCATCAACCGGAAGACTAAAACACCATCTTGGCTTTCTTTGCAATCGCAGTCGGAGCTAGAAACTGCTCGGGAAAAGTCGACATTCAGCATTCCAAGTTTCACTATTCATCACTCTGATGATTAACAACGAGAAAATCTAATTTCTCCTTTCAGCACTAAAAGAATGTGCTTATAAAAATAACACAATGTTTTCCAAATAAGGCGCATATTATTTGGTCATGTGTAATATGATCCAAGATGCGAGGCCATGTGACTAGGATGGGTCATGTGATGATTTGGAATATTCGGATACATTGAGTGATTTGTCTGTGACCAATAACTTGAATGACTTCCGAAAATACCAGTAGTGGGTGGCATTGGGGAGTGAGCATTCATAAAATTGAACTTAGAGCTATGGTGATAAGCTGGCATGAAGAAGTCCTGTTGATATTTGTAAGCTGTCGGATCGGCGGCAGGCTGCATAGCTTGTGCTAAACCTGCAAAATCAAACTTATAGGCGTACCGTTTGCCATGAACTTTGGTCATTATGTTTTTATCGTAGTAATATCGGAGCGCACGACTGAGTTTGTCATAGTTCATGTTGGGTTTGGATTTCCTCTCTCCCCATCGGCGGGCCACTTCATCCGGGTCCACCAGTTTAAATTCTCCGTTGGTTCCCTCCCACGTAATATAGTTTGAATTGGTACTGTCTGAGAGTAGTTCCAAAAGGAATTGCCATAACTGAATCTGTCCACTCCCTGAAATTAATTTTTAAAAAAATATTTGAATTTGGATTTCTTTACAGAAAATAGCTGACGAGGTGGACGGAAAAGTGAAGGCCTTGATTTATATATGTACGAGGTAAAAAGGAGATTTACATGCAACTGTTTTCTGCGAGGTAATAAGGGGAAATGTGAAGGACATTTACATATAATTATTTTCTATATGATGTACAGGGGAGAAATTAAGAGCAGATCTCCTCAGTGTGCTAAAAAATCATAACCACACACACACACACACACACACACACACACATATATATATATATATAGAATAAAAATATACATATAAAAAAAAGAGGAAATGTGACACTTTACAATATCCGCTATTTTCTATAGCATTATTGTAATGAAGAAATAACCTTCCGATAACTTCAAGCGGTCTGACGTAATAGAGTCTGCAAAATGCCACGATCTGTGTTTTGTTTAGAAATCAGTAATCCATTTATATTCAAAACTAAGTGGGAAAAGCCCGATATTGAAGTGAATAGAAAAAAAAAATTGCAGCCAAATGATATTTTATGCAAAACAGCTGTTATCTCTCGCTGAATTAAAAATTAACGCCATTCTGAAGACGAAGTTGTTCTGTTGAATGCCTAAATATTGAAGATGATTTGCTTAGATTGTTCATTTTATCTCGTTACGTTATGACGGGATACTCGATAGCAACAAAGAAAATACAGATACTATACTGCGTTACAATTCTACAAAAGTCCTTGCTTTCCAGATTCAGTCCTTAAACTTGTTTTTGACATGAAAAGCCCATTTATCCCATTGATATCGAATCCCGAGCACGTGATGGAGCGACTGAAAAGCAATATTTGGTATATTGATCTTTAATTGAAAGTACCTGTACAGTGCTTAATAGAATCGGATAAAAAAGAACAATTAACAAGAAAATTCCAACTTGTCTAATGTAAGTGGTATTTTCTAAAACAAACGGCAGATGTTCACCTAAGTTATTTAATCTTTTGGACATTTTTCCTCTGACTTCATCAGCACATTTTTCTTCGTCCGCGCCGTAAGTGGGCCAACCTGGAATTTTGTTGTCGACAATTCTATAATTTTCTGATAATAGACCGATAATTTGAGTGTATTTCTAACTTTTATAAAGAACGCGCTGGAAATGAAATCAGGAAATTATTTACACATAATGGAACGGGTATTAAGGATGCTGAAGCACTATTATAATGCAATATCAAAACCATTTTTATCGCTGTAGCAGGTCAAATTTTTTGCAGAATAATTGGCTGCAACCGGTTGCTTCCAGCTTAAATCCTGGAAACATATCGACTATTTCATTAGACATCGCTGCATCAAATTACATGTATTTTGATAATTTCTGTCTATTTTCTCCATTAAGAAC